>JARHVA010005124.1:325000-472500 GCA_037957365.1 Torreya grandis | reverse complement strand
TATATCATTGTATTCATATGAACTAAAAAAGGGTCTAAAATATCTTTTCTTAGATCCTTTAGGATGGATATTTCCATCTTAACCATTACATCTTTTCTATCTAGACCATGGGATTAGGAGAGGTTAAGGAAACACTAAGAATGCTTATGGAAGTGAGTAAATGGGTCCATATCAATTTTAAAGTTAATAAATTTATATTTGGTAAATAAAAATATTTTTTAGAGAATGACTTATCTATAGTCATCCCTCTCCATCTTCCTTACCCCTAGATGATGACCATTAATGGGGTTTCCAAGATTTTGACAAATATCACTTTATTTTATTTTAATTTTTATCTTGATACAAAGTTTATTTTTATTTTTTTAAGGTACCCACATTCATATAATGTCTCTAGGAGGTCTCAAGCTCTAATAATTTTTGAAACAATGACTGGGAGCTTCAATCTCCTCTACAACCATTAATGGCCACTAATGTCTAGGTTAAGAAGAAAGTAAAAGTTATTTTTAGTTTCAAGTTTTATATTTTTTTATATGGTATATGTTTAAAATAAATTTGGTATCCCTTTTTGAGTCAACTGATCACATTTTTCACATGAGCCACAAAGGCCATTATGACTAAAAATAGATATGTTCAATAAATTGTCATTTCAAAAAAAATTACATGGTTTCAAGCCCCAAAATCATTTCCATGAAAAAGAGAGTAAAAATTTAAGAGGGGTCCTTTTTTGTTTACCTCACCCCTAAGCCTCTTGGTTTCCCTAATTGACTATACAAAATAAGTACAAGTTTTAAGTAAAATTCTTGTTTAGTAATTACTTTTATAGGGGCAACTTAGTAATGTATGTTATATGATTAAATAAATAATAAAATATAAACTATATAACAAAAAAGTTGTAAAATAACAAATATATAAAAATATTCATTGACTTAATAGTATAGTAGAGGCATCAAATTATGGTCAATTTACATTGAATTCCACCTTTAAGTAGTATGTCTTGTCTAACCTCCTTCATGCAATCACTCACAAGGAGATCATTGTTGCCTAGAAGAAGGTATATGATTAATAAATTTAACATCAACCTTTTGGGCTTACGAAAACACAATGTGTGGTCACATGGAAGACCATCCTTAAGGTCATAGCCTATCTTATAGAAAAGGTAACTACCAAATAATAAATGGTATGTGTAAGAATAAACGACCCTACAAGATTCAAAATTTACAAAACTCACTATGAAAAATAAATGTATCAAATATTTATGAAACAAATTTATAAAAGTTTAAAAAATCATGAATTTCAATCTAAAATTATTCCAGTCCAAATTTTTTCTCAAAAAATGCGTCTAAAAATTGTTTGAAGTTAGGCTAATTCTCTTTAGTAGTTTTAAATTCAAAAATTCATAACTTTTCAACCATGACTCCAAACATTAATCTAAAAAATGGTAAATAATAATGGTATAGGTTATTTTAATAATAAATTAGATTATGGAAGAATTTATGAGTTATAATTATTTCAATTTTTTTGGAAGGAAAACTAGCCCTTTAGGGCCTAAAGGTTTGCAATTCATTTTGAACAATAAAAGTAAGACACACACACACACACAAATTATTGTATTAAAATAAAAAATTTAGCATTTTTCACATAATATTTATGATTTAACTAAACAATATAAATACTAAATTCATTATTTACATTTTTTGTCTTTCTAATAAGGGTTCAGGAAAAGTGTAAGAACACTTGTAACACCATGAACCTTTTACAATTTTGTTTATGCTCTCCTATTATTCATTTACGCTCTCCTTTACCAAGGAATTGATTAGGGTAAAATGACACTCAAAATTAAAAAATATACCAATAATATTATCCTTAACCCATATATAAATATGATAGGCTTAATTAAACACCTATTAAAGTCAAACGTAATGCAACCCCCCTACATAACTTCCCTTTTTATCAAAATCTATTTTTTTTATAGTGGGCATTCATTAGCAAACCATAGAATAATAAGCCAAAGTATTCTATAAAATTATAAGATTCAAGGGTCACATGGTAAGAGATTTAAAATAATAATAAATATATTAAAACTTAATACAATTCAAAATTGATAAAAAGTTCAATAAATAAAACAAGACTAGAAAAATGAGAACACTTTTAACATCTTAAGGGAAAAAGGTTAATATATGTTTCATGTAGTTCAATCCACCTCACTTGATTTCCTTATAATCCTATACATCATCGTGTACATAAAATTTATCTATCCAAGGATAGTCAAAGCAATTAGACTTAAAACAATCTCAAGTAAAATGTAGAAACACACAATGCATACATAAAATCATCACAAGAATCATATTATTTCAAGATATCATGTTAAGAAAATATAAATTTTTAAATATTCATTTTCATAAATAACATGACATCAATGTAAGTATACAAAAAGTTAATAAAATAATAAAGGTATAAATTAGGCCTTACATTCTCCTCTCTTTATTATACCTCATCTTGAAAGTCTCTAAAATATTTGAAGTATAGTTTCAATGATGTTATAACAACCTATAGGAATCTTGTTGATTTAGGTCAACAAAATATTTAAGCCAATGATCTTAGATCTCAACTAATAGAGCAAAAAGTGCAATAATAAATTTACTAAAATCCATGGATGAAGATAGATCAAATCCATAAAATGATGAGTCATGCTCCAAGCCATAATTGTAAGTGCATTTTATTATATTTGGTTTCCAAGTTATGAGAACATATAATTAAGAAGGACTGAGTTCGAGTCAATTTCCAATTAATAGTAAGATAATATATAAAAATGTGTCAAGTTTCATGTTCAAGTATAAGGTAAGGATATTTTATTTTTATTCTATTATATTTTTATCTAACGTGACCAAGAGTAGTTTAATTTCAATATTTCCCATTATTATTATTCCATTAATGAATAAAACTCTCCAAAAAACTATAACCCATGATGTTACTTATAAAACATCATTAAAAATATTAAGAGGTTCTTAAATAACTAGATGAATAAGAGTTAGGATTTGTAATCATTTTGGATTAGATAGAGAGAACTTTGTGAATTTAATTATGATCAATGTTGAAACCCTTTGCTTGATCCATTCGGAGGACCTTAGACACTCATCCCAATGCCTAAAACCTAATCACTCAAACCATTAAGAGGACTTTGGAGACTCATCTTAATTTCCAAACCCTAATAACTCAAACCATCTAGAGGAATTTATACACTCATATATATTCCCAAACACAAATCATCAAACAATTGAGAAGACTTTGGACATTCATCCTAATTCCTATATCATAAACACAAAAACTATTGAAGTAATTTCGACATATTCTAATTCACAAAACATAGTCAAAGATCCTATTAGTAAGACTCCAATCACTCATCCTTTTACATAAAACCTAATCACTAAAACTAGTTGGAGGAGTTTGGGCGTTCATTCTGATACCCAAACCCCAATCACTCAAACCATTAGGATGACTTTGGATAGTCTTCATGATGCCGAAACTCTAATGGAAATGAATTTCATTATGTGGTTACTAATAATACATATATCACTACCATAAAAGAGACAAGGATAATTAACTAAAAATATAATTGAAAATAATGTGATCTAGATGAGATTTACTAACAATGCTTCCATGTTGAATCATGGGTCCATCATATAAGGTTTAATAACTAGAACTAAGGAGGATGAGATGGTCTCACTAATAATTCATCCCAGTTCATTTTAAAATTCATCTCTCATGTGGATAGGAACATTGAGAAACCCTTTATCACACTTCACTTGAGTGGTGAGGTAATGTTATCTTGAAATGGGTGATCATTAAACCTAGTAAGGCCCTTGTCAACCCTTGGTCCACATGAAATCTAAGGTCTAGCTATAACCAACACTCTTAGTATTAATAACAAATATAAATATATCCTAAGAAAAAAAATTTAAATCCCCAAATGTATGTTATATATTCTTAGGGTGATGGGGAAGTCACATTGACCTAGCACACAATAACTCATTCATGACCTAATAACCACTCAAACCTCACAACCCTTTGAATTCTTAACTCCTAATTAAAACCTATTCTCTAAGATTTCATCAAAACTTAGATACTCTCTAGGTAGGTGAATACAAAAATAATCCTAACATGGTTCTCTCATGTGTGGTGACTAGAATAAGAATTATTATCATGTGTTGAGCCTCTACACTAAAGCAGATAATAAATTTTGTCAAGTGAAGGGATAAAGTATTTGGAGGTTTTTGGTGAGACTTTCCTATCTTTACCCCAATGGGTGAGAATGACACAAAATATCCACACACTTATGGACATCTCACAAGGAATTCCATAATCTCAAATCTCAAGTGGAAGCTAAGGAAAAATAGATTTGATCACAGATCATCTCACTAAGTAGTCACCAAACATCTATTACTAAGCCCAAAGAGTCCATGATCCCATGTCCATATAAGTCATATGAAACTCTTCACATGTATTGTGTCTAACTCTTTAGTGAGATGTATCATAAAACTAAGTATAAAAATTGGTTCATTATGTAAAAATTGGTATCAAACAAAAATCCATAAAACACCTAGTGTTTAAATTGTTCTTTGATACAAAAATGTCATACCCAAAATTTTACATGATGAAAGCACATTAAAACATGACATTTTTTTTGAGAATTTACAATGCACATATTACAAAGCCAAACCACCAAAGAGATATCCAAATTCATTCCATGAGATTCACAATGTGTCAAAACAACTCAAACATACCTAAACAACATGAATTGTAAAATGTAAATGGCCACTTTATATAATTAGTTTGCAACTACCTATGAAAACCTTGTGGGTACCATATCTACAAGGTATAAATTGAATACTCAATTTAAATGAAGTGAGATCGATAATACTTTTTCTCAAATTATTTTACCTAACTATTAATGGGGTTCAAATGTGTTCCCAATTGATTCCATATAATCATAGGGCCCATTTTACATCTTAAATCCTAAATTAATTTTATTTTCAAGTTGAGTAACTTTTATATAAATGGATTAATAAAATATCTTATAGTCTTCATATGACCTAAAAATGGTCTAAAATATCTTTAATTAGATTCTTTATGGGGATGCATTCCATCTCGACCATTAGATCTCTTGTATCTAGACCATCAAATTAGGACAAGTTGAGAAAACCTTACAAAACCTCATAAAAGTCAATAAAGGGATAAATCTCACTTTTGAAGTTCAAATTTTTAGATTTCATAAATAGGAAGGAATTTTTGGATAATTAATTGTCCATAAGCATCCCTCTGTACCTTCCTTACCCCTAGATGATTACCATTAATGGGGTCCCCAAGATTTTGACAAATTTCACTTTATTTTATCTTCCATTTCCATATTTATAAAAAAATATATGGTTTTATTTTACATGTACCTATCCTTTCATAATGTCTTTAGGAGGTCTCAAACTCACATAATTTCCAAAATGGTGATTAGGAGTTCCCATCTTCTCCACACCCATTAATGGCTTCTAATATCAAATTTAATACTAAAGTATAATTTATTTTATTATTTTCATTCACAAGGGAGTGAAAATAGGGCAGGGCATATTTTGGGTCAATGTGTCTTGGGTATTCTAGGATCCCACAAAGGCCATTACAATAAAAATTGTATTTTTTTAAGAAATAATAATTTCTATTAAATTTATAGAGTTTCAAGCCTGAAAACATTTCCATGTAAAAGATGTAAAATGTTTAAGGGGATTTCCTTTCAAGTAACCCAACCCTTAGGCCTCTTGGTTATCCTAATGAATTTTACAAAAAATATTACATGTTTTAAGTGAAAATTTGGTGTATTAATTAATTTTATAAATGAAACTTAGTAATTTATGATATGAAATATATTAAAGAATAAAATAAAAATTATATAATAAAAACATTTAAAAATATATATTAAAATATTTTTTTAATTAATTTTCCATTAGTGAAAATAAATGATGGTTAATTTAAATGGACCACCAGATTTAAGTCATGTGTCTTGTATAAAATCCACCACCTAATAGTTCATATGGGTACTACCAGAACCTAGCTAAAGGTCTATGCTCAATCAATTTAATAGCCAACCCTTTTGGGATTATTGTTGGAATGAATTTTGGCATGCACCAATGTTCTAGGCTCATATCATGACTAACCTCTCTTTAAATGAGATTCATGGGAATATCCCCAAGGTTTATATTTACCTAGTCTATGCACATGTATTTTCATTATGTGGCTCATTATGACAATTCCACTTCAATGGACCTTTGTTGTTATACCTATTCCAAATTTTAAAATTTATTTTAATGGGTTTTGGGTACATAAAAAATGTAAAAGATAATGTGTTTGTTGTTTCATTCAAATGGGTTTCATGTTATGTTAATAATGATAAGATATGCATTCATACACTCATTAGGCCATTAGATTATAGGGAAAATAGACAAATTTTCATTTAAAAATTGCCCAATAAATCAATGTTTAGGGTTTTATTCATTGTGTTTATAGTTGATTTTTATCACTCATTCATTCCATTGATTTTCACATTCAATAGTGTATTTTCATAATGAAAATTACTCTTACAATCAAGATAAATATTAATATCATATTGAATTTAAACCCTAGCTAGTGAATTAATTAAAAACTATAAAAAGAGAAGGGAAAGGGAAAGAAAATAAAAGTCTATGCTATGAAAAAGTGAATTTGAAGCCATCGATTGAATAAAGCATCCATAAATCAATCCCTCATGTGACTGATTGATCCAAAACCACTATAAGAATGATGAAAGTATCTGAGGGGAATAAGATAATGGAAATAAGAGAAATGACCACCATTCACATGATCATATCACTAATAAACTTCCACAATCCTTTTTGACTCAATATTTCCATGTGGATAACATTGTTTGAGTTGATTACAATCAATTACATCTAAAATCTACCAGAATAAAAATAGGATAAAACTATGGGAGAGATAAAAAAATGCATAAAATGAAATGGGATAGCTTAAAATCTATTGTGGGAGGATAAAAATATAACTCTTTGAGTGTCAACTGAGCCAATATATAGCAAAGGGGGCTTCTATGGGGGAAATTTTCCCTCCAAAATGATCCAAAAATCTTAATTAATGCCCAACTACCCATTTTAATTTATTATCCCCCAAAACTCACCACTTGCACTATTCATTGATTGAAAATAGACCAAAACACAAGCTAAAATAAATAATTAAAAGAAAGAAATAGTAAAATTTCCACCAAAATATGAACAAGTTTTCCCACAAGAAAAATCAAGAAAAATTAAATGTATTGTTACATCTAAGATAGAGTCACCTTTATGAAAAATTAAATAGTTTGTGTTTTCAACACCTAAGTGAGAAGTTGCCATCAAAAAATAGAAACCTACCCAAAAATGGGCCCAACAAGCCTACTCAATTTTTTGGGTCATCAAGCTTATGTTTTTTAGTTTCTTAAAAACAATTCCCTCTAGTTCTAATCAGGATTTGAAATCCTGATATAACCAAGGGGAACCTTAGAATGTTCCTAGACCTAATCAGGTCTTTTTTATTGATTTATGCTATGAACTTTTGGTGAAAAAATAAATTTAAAATTTTGAGGGGGCCTAAACCTAATCAAGGTCTAAACCCAAAAAATACACTGAAAGTAAAACATTAGAGTTTGGGGGGCTCAAAATAACAAATATCATTGGCAATAGTTAGTGGGGTTTTGAAGGGGTAATACCTAAAATATCATTTATTAGGGTTTTGATAGGGAAAATTCCTAAAACATAGGATATTGAGGTTGTTGGGCATCAAAAACCAACATAGAACTATGAAGGGGTACCGAGATCCTTGATGACCTAATTGGGTACTAGGACCTTGATTAGAATAAAAAAATAGTTGTGGGAAGGTCTAAACCTAATACTTGATCCATCCTTTACTATCAAAGGATGCTTTATCCAAATAAATCTTGATAAAAAATACAAGGGCAAAATCTTGATGAGTCACCTAGAAACATACTCAGAGTTAAAACTCTGATCAACAAATAAAATGATTGATGCTAAATATATACCTAGTTGAGACTTGAAGTTTGACTAAAAAAGGAATGTGAAATGACCCCCTCTCAAATATAATCAATTTTTGGCACCTAATTAGGTCTAGTTAAAAACTTTAAAACCTAGACAAAAGTCACCATGGAAAGCCCAATTACATCTAGGCATGTAAATTTGGAATTGTAAATCAAATAGGGTCTTTTTACACTTTTTTCCTAAAGAAGTAGGATGTTACAAGTACGATATGAGGAATCATAAGTCATTTTAAGGGGAAGTTACAAACATATTTATTTAATGAGATTATTGAAAGTGATCGAGTTGGTATTGGAGGATAAAATGGCATAAAATCCAAAATTTCCTACCAAGGAAAACTAAGAGACCCAAGTAAGTCAAAGAACAACTAGTTTGAAGACCTAACAAGTGGGATAAGTGTCTTGAAAATGCATTTCCAATCAAAGATTAAAACATGAAAATTATATAAATGAAATTATTTTATAGGATGTAATAGGCCCTATCAGTCCAACAAACATGTAAATCAAATTAACCCCTTGAATCAAATGTAGGTAGCCTATAGAGAAAGTAGGCAATAATACTAGATGAGTGTAAGTCCTGCAAAACTCCACTTCAGATCCAAGTGTTATTTAAGAAACTTTACCATTAAAACTTGGTCATCACAATGAGATATACATCAAGATACTAAAGGTAATTTAAATTTAAATGGCCTCCTAGAGTAGTATAAGAGAGCTAAGAGATCCAAGTTTAAAATGTGAATTGGGTGGTGAAAGCTCTAATTTCATGTTGAGTGTTATATATTAATTTTTCTTACATGGATGTGGTATTTATAAATTAAAATAACCTCTTAGAGTAGAAAAATACATCTAAGAGATCCAAGCTTCAAATGTGAATTGGGAGATGAAAAATCTACTTTCATGTTGACTATTATATATGAAGTTTTATTGCATGAATGTGGTCTTTCTAATAGTGATTATTTTTGGTCTTATTTCATCACAAAAACTGATAAAAAACACCAAAGAAACTTTTAGGTAATGATACTAACTTGATGTGAGCACAAGAAAGAGATGATTAAAAGTAAAAAATGAGTTTCCTTGATTCTTGGAATAATTAGGTCATGTTGTGCAAGAAAAAAATGGTGACTCTACTGGAAAATACTCCTAAGTATTTTGAAACAATATAAATGTGTCTACGAATATAGAATCTCTAGTTAATATTATGTCTATAACATGAACGGATTTGAGAGAGGATAATATGAGAGCATCTATAAGACCAAACCAAACATTCTAAATGACATTTTTACTACTTAGAACTTGCAAGGACTAGCTACCATGGATCCAATCATCAGGCTAGTGAATCCTACCTTGATAATACTTTCCTAGACATTACTCCACTACTAGACATGTGTTCATATCCATAATAAATTTTCTTATATCCCAGTCAAGGCCTTTCTCTACTATCATTTAGGCATCCATAACCACAATAGAGATTGCCTTAACCACCTAGAAGTGAGTTTTTTAGATATTGACTCTTATTTTATTTTATTGATTTATATTTTCTCTTTCTTATTTATAATATCATTTTTAATTTGGGTACCACTATATCAAATTAAAGCTCAAACTATATATTTTCACCTTAGATTTTAACTGTAGCAATTTCATCCATGTGAACCTAAAAACTATTAATATGTGCATTTTATGTTTGGATTTGAGAGAATGTATTCATTAACTAGATAATTTTACCCAAACTTAACCCAACTCAAACAAATTTAGAACACACATGATGTCCATACCTCCAAAACCAATTTATAAATGAAATCTAAGGCTGTAAAATACTCAAATTACTTACACAATAGAATGCCACTCAAACCACCTATGTAAATGCTTTCTATTATTCACTCTTTGATAAATAATGCAACTGAAAGGTAAAAACATGCTAGGTTAGACCAAAGATAGATAAGAAATGAGGCCAAAATAACAACAAAAAGTGGTAAAATTAGGGAAAGCAAAATAATTTAACAATAAAGCAATAAATTAAAAAACTAGGAAAGGGAAAGATAAGGTATTTACAGGAACTTTCCAAGATAATTCAAGGTTGGAAGTAGTGTTTGAGGAACTATCCATTGATAAGAAATGTGATATCCTCACTAGTTAATCACCTTATGTGGAATGCATTATTTCCAAAGATTTCATAAATTTGGTAGGGATCCAACCACATGGTATCAATATTTATATGTTATCCATTTTTCTCATGAGTATTATCCTAGAGAAGGAATAGATAATAGATCCTAAAGGCTTTCACTTTTTATCACATGTCAAACCAATGTTTGATGGCCTCTTGGTGTTCATGTTACATCCTGATTTCACCCTTAGTTTTATAACCTTTTAATCTCAAGATTAAGTGGTTATCATTTGATTATTATTTATTTTATTTGATATTTATGACATATATTGGCTACGAGATAGTGATATGATGGTAAGTTTACATAATGCATTAACTATGTGATAATTGTACTTTATTGTTTATATACATTATGGATGTATATTTGTTCATTATGCATCATTTGTTTGATATATTGATGTAGAGGCAAAGCGATTTATAGTGATGTAAGGTAAAGATAATGATGCAAGCTAAAGACATGGGATGAAATTCAGTGATAGTGATGTAAGAGGTAGAAATAAAATAATAACAAAGATAAAATTATAGTGATAGACAAAGTTAAAATAAGGTCATGGAAAGATTATTTATCCACATATGGTGGAAGTGGGTGGAAATATATATACTAAAAAGCACATAATTTTTTTGGTGTGTGTATGCCCTTTTATTCCTAACATTCCTAGAAAATAACTCGCCATTAATTCTGATATTTCTCTAGATTTACCTTCATGACCAGACAAAATTGTTAGTATTGGAGGTGATTACATTTCCTTGGAACTTTTTAGTATCTTTAAGGGATTAGGTAGTGACGTCCATGTATATATATGACAAAGGAAAGTTTTGAGAGGATTTGATGAGGAGTTTATTAATTTTTGGCTTCTAGTTTTCTTTAGTTAATTAAAGGAATTATGCTTATTTTATGACTTTATGGCTAATTATTTATTCACCAAACAATGTATTAAACATTATATGGAATTAGTTTGTTTATAAGATCATGGTTAATTATTAGTTGGCCATATAGATCTCTTTCCTAATATATGATCATTATGCTCCTAATTACAATGTATTTAGATAATTATAATAGTTGGAATGTTGAACAAGGATGTTGAAATACATGTGTAATAATGACATGGTATTTTAGATATATATCTCTCTTATAGTATTTATTATGATAGTTTTATTGATATAAGAGATCTAAGTGATCAAAGCATATTACATAATTAAGGAATAATGTATAGTATGGCTTAAATTAGGAAATTAAATTATATCAAATTATTATTTGTATAGACAAACATAATAAATGAATATTTAAGATCTTAGGTAGATTATTCAATAATATGCTCATCTGATAGGATTATATAGTGAGTATGATTTGGTTCCATCAAGACTTCATGGAATGTATACATATGATACTATGTATAGTTTAAAACTTAAATAATGAACTATTAAGATTAATAATTTGGATCCTTTTATATTCACTCTAAATTAGTTAATAATATGTTGACTAGTTTCTCATAGCTAGATATCCATCAACATAAATATTATTTGTGCTAAAATTATGGGATTAATGATGCTTATAGAATTGTTACTATATAGTGTTATTATAATAAATTATATAGTAAATATACCATTCTTTAATGAAAAGATAAGTGGATGAATAAAACTTGATTAAAGTATTTGATCTAAGTGTAATCAGTATATATACTCTAATATATTGTATGAAATAGATTTAACAATTCTTATGGTTTAGTGTTTTGCACATTCATATATTTTGATGAGACTTAAGTGCAATATACAATAATAATTGATATATTACCTAAATTTTTTTAAGTGAACCCAGATGCAAAGGACTTTTTAGCCTTGAAAACTTGTGTACAGAGTTGTGTATGCTTTAAGTATATCTAAAAGAAATTCTATATAGTTGGGATGAGAATAAAAAAAGAGTATTACATTAATAAATAATTTATCTTGAAAAGATCATCCAAAAATATATTTTGATTAAGAACACTCTTAAGGATTTATGGAACTATAGGGAATTATTGATTAAGAAAGTGTAAATGAATAGTGTAATAGTATTCACATACCATTTGAGTACTAACATATGGTGGTTGTACAAGTATTCAAATATTATAAAATTATACATAAAATTTGTTATATAAATAAGTCATAAAATGTTTGTGGAACCAAAAATAATCACATGATAATATTTTCCTAAAGGAATAATAAAATTATTGAATTATGTATATGTGAGGTATAACTTGGTTGTGAGTTATCTGACTCTCTAGAAAGGCTATAATTGACTGTTAGTTTAATAACATTCAACATTGAATACTTATGTTTGGTTTGAGAGAATTATTGTGTGAAAGTGTTTATACTTATTTAGCATATAATAAGTGCATCATAATGTGTGCTTATAAGTTATAATAGTATGTAGTTTAAACATAGGGTGTGCTTGAGTGGTATAAACCCATACTTGGAAAATTATTCATGATTATGGATCACTTTTTTTCTTATAATAGAAGATAGGTTTATCATAATTATGTATTTGTGTTCATAAAAAATGAACTATGATAGTTTGAGATGTAATAGAGTACTATAGTATAAAAGTATATTATATCTAAATGGTACATATTGTAATTGTTATGTTTAGAATCATACCTACATTTTACTGATTAAATGTATACATGTTATTTATTACTATGAATAGCATGATTTATAATAGTTAGTAAAAATTTATGTATGTATGTAGATAACCTTTGAGAGTGTAAAGAATGCTAGGTTAGAATATATTTTTGTTTAATGAAAATTGTGACTTGTTTTGTTATATTTAGTAGAAGCTTATGTTTTTGTATATCTAAGTCTACTTTATATGACTATTTGTAGAAAACTAGTAGTAATGTCTTATAAAACTAGGATATGGTAATATGGGTGATCATCAGGTGTAATATGTTGGGAACTAATTGTGGTAGCTAAAACCTATAGTTAAATGTGTATTTTTACCTAGATGGTAATAACTACAATCATTATTTCTAGTATGGGATAGAAAATAATGTAAGTATCATTCATTTGATGGAATAAATGTATGCTTTGATTGCTCCTATGTTTATCATGTTATGTGATATGATTACCATTAAGATTTTAGTTGAATGAATCTTGGGGGTTAAATTTGTGTTTAATTAGACATTATCATTTTATGAGTATGATTTACATATTAGTACGATATCTTGTAATAGAATGAATTTTCTATGATACAATACATGTTTAGTTTTAGAAATATTTTAGAACATGGGTACTTATTACTCTAGATTCCCACATGGTCACTATCTACTCATCTGTGAAGGGAGGACCATTCCTTGATGGGTTCAGTGTGGGGGATCATTAGTTTGTGGTTGGTGTGAAAAAGTGCTAAGATGATGCTCTCTCTCCTCATAACAATACTAATTTTGAGATGAATCTTAGATTGGCATAGATACTAGAGAGTCTGGGGACTCATTCTCTAGGGAGCCTTGTATCATATTTTTGTACTTTATACTATATTGTACTTTTTATTGAAAACTTTTTCATGTAAAATTGTAATTGCCTATCTACTATAGATTGATAACAATGGATAGATATTTGTAATTACTTTATATGATTGTATTATGATGCATTTTAATATATTGATAGTGATCAGTGACTGATAGATGTCACGTGCTTGTTTATAATTATCAATCTTGAAATATCTTATATGATCACTACTTATATTCTCATGGTGTAATCTATTGTTAGTTTTGTGTTTAATTTTTTTGCATATTTTTAGTTATCACCCCATGGGGTTGTTACATGTGGTATCAGATCTGATGATTGAACTCTAGGACCTAATGAGTCCATTAGATTTTGTGTATCTTTCTATTTATCATAAGGGAGAATTGTGAATGTGTGTTTGGTACATTGATTAAGTACCTTAAGAGCATTCATACCCACTTAGAGTTATGAAAGGGTTTGTTTATCAAGCATCTCATTGGTGATGGTTAGATAATGTGATTGGGTAGGTAAGTTTATAGCATAGTTCATGAGTTGTGAACAAGAGTTTCCTACCATATTCTTGATCTTTTAGATTGAACACCTTGAGTATGATTATGTCTTTCTTATTAATCAAATTGCCTTCACCATTTGTGTTTTATGTTTTGAGTGTTTTTAAAAGAATGTAGTGATTTTCACTTAAGTATTAATGATTTAATTTTGTGTCTTATATATACAAATCCTAGGAGTGGGAAATTTTATAAGACCATTTTTAGATTAGTACCACCTAGTGTGGTGGGAATTTTCTTGTATTTAAATATAGATTTCATGGTTGAGAATTACTTTGTGTTAGGAGTTTTTTTTGTGTGGATTAGTATTTTCCTTCTAGTTGTGGAAGTAGATTATGATACTACACTTTAAATTTTGGTAAGTGAATAGTGATTTGGTAACTTGGCTTGTGGTGTTTTCCTTTACCATGTGAGGGTATGTAGGAGTTTTGTTTTAGAGATGTTAGTTCTCTACTTTCCAATTGTGACATTTTAGAGTCACTATTTTATCTAACTTGTGAACTTTGACCGTGAGGAGTGGTGAACCTTGAATTTATATTAATTCAAGTTGATTATAATTATTATGTTATTATATACCTTTGTTTACACTAATATTATTATCGTTTTGAAGTATATTGTTTTGAAGAGTTATATATGTAACTTTATTTATGATAAAGTAAGGTATGAGATGTGAAAAACATTTTGGTAGTCTAAAAGGGTTGAGATAAACTTTTAGCATGTTAAGTACTATTCGACCACGTAGGGAAACATTGTCTCAGTTTCTCTTTTTTAAGGTTGTAAGCATAGTGTGTTTCTTGGAATTTATATGTTATGTTAAATATAAACTATAGGTTAAGTTGTGAAATATGATACTAGTTGTGTTTGGATAGTGAAAAATTAATACAACTACATAATTATTGTATGATATTTCTTATATGTGTGTTAGTATATCTAAAATTATTTAGCATATAGTATTGATTTCTTTGATCTATTAATATAAAAGTTTGATTCATTGAGCCTTATGAACAATTTTGAGATCATTAGGTCATGGAGACTTAAGAGGGGAATGGTGCATTAGGAACATGATTTCTAAGTGATAGGAGTGGATCCTAATTGGCCTCACATTGACTTGGTAGTTACTAAGTTTGGATCTGATAGATGAACTTGTCTAATCTAGGATTTGACAGATGGACTTATCAAATTCATTAGTATGGCCATACACATGTATACTATGGATGGGTATTTTATAATTTTGTTTACATCATAAATGTAGTATTTCTACTTCCTATTAATCATCATAATTATCAGAAGCTACATGGAGTAGTGACATTATTAACATGTTATACTTATCTAAAGCTACATAGAGTAGAAATAATATTTAATTATACACATTATTCTTGTTAGGTTCCCTACACACTTTTCTCTAGGATGAGAAAAACACTCTCTAGGTTAGATAGATGTGTAGAGGGGATATAAAGTTTTGCAAAACTCTCCCTAGTAATTTGTTTTGGCTATTATGATGATCTCATGTATTTTTGGGAAGTTAGTGAAATTTTCACCAAGGTTTTGGATCTTGATATGAACATGATAGAAATAATCTAAGTATTTGACACTCAAAAACTTTGTTTGCATGATTTGATACTAGATACTATGTTTGTATTCTATTAAACTCTATTTGTATTAATTGAATAAGCATCATCAAGATGATGACTAGTTTTATGGGGGACAAATGTTACATCCTGATTTCATCCTAATTTTTATAACCTTTAAAACCATAGATTATGTGGTTATCATTTGATTATTAATGATTTGATTTAAGCTTTATGATAGATACTGGTTATGACAAAGTGATATGATGGTTAGTTTACATAATGGATTAATTATATGATAACCATACTTTCTTATTTTTGTATATTATAAATGTATATTTATTATTTATGCATCATTAGTTTGATATATTTCATGACTCAGACTAACTACCTACTTGTCATGAGGTGGATGAATTATTAATTCTACCCTCAAATCATGATAGAGGGAGAGCATCATTAGATAGGATGGTATAGATGGGATGATTAGGGCATGATAGAGGAACTGTTAGTAACCCAACACACACACACCCACACACACCATAGTAGAATAACTTTTTAACTCTTTTTTTTTGATTTGAATAGTTTGTTTTTTAATGCTAATATACTTTTATTATAATCATCTTTTTAGTTGATTATTATGGTGAATTAGTTTTGTGATTTCATGTGTGATTATAGTATATAGATTTATGCATATGATGGTATATGATCATGTAGTTGAGGCTGACGTAAAATTGCCTACCTAACATAGTTATAGGTTTGAATGATATTAAGTGAATATGATTGTCTTGATTTGATGTCTCTTCATATAAGATTTTTTATTAATGATAAAAGATTAATCGTAGAATACTTGATTTAATTAAAAGATAGATAATCCTTGTACCTTGGTCTTTAGTTAAATGAGTTATCTTGAAATAATTATTAATTGTTGGATTATCTTTCATAGAGATAATTACTAGTTACATGGAAATTTATCTACAATATTAATGATAACTTTAGAGTTAGATCAATGCTTGATTACTTGAGAATTAAAGATTTAAATTTATCATTTATAAAATGACAAGTGGAATTAGTAAATAACTTAGCCTTAAAACCAATAAAATTTACATGCACCAATTAGGAAATTAAATTAAAGTCAAGAAACATTTAAAAAAAGAAAACTAAAATGGATTAATGTCCACCTTGACATGATAATGAAAATAAAGTGAACTTAATATTAAATAAATGGGATTTTGGAATTAAAAATAAGAAGTGAAGATAATTGATTTTTGAGGAAAATAAAATAAAAACATGCATGATTTTTGAATAAAAATTAAACTCTATAGAAGAGTTTGAAAGGAAATGAAAAGAGGTGGAGATCCTTGCATGAAAGAAAATATTTAAAGATAAAGAGAGGTATATGATTATCAAGGAAAGGGATAAAAAGGAGAGATATAAATTCATAAAGGGACAACAAAATAAAGAGAATTGATGTAGAGATAAATGATCAAAAAATAAAGAGATCAACATAGAGGCAAAGTAATTTATAGCTATGCAAGGCAGGGATAATGATGCAAGGAAGAGACATGGGGTGCAACGTAGTGACAATAACAAAAGAGGTGAAAATAAAAATATAGTAAAGAGAAAATTACAATGATAGACAAAGTTAAAATAAGGTCATGGAAAGATTGTTGATCCACATATGGTAGAAGTGGGTAGAAAGCTATACTCTACAAAGCACATACTATTTTTGATGTGTGGACACCATTTTATTCCCAATATTATTGGAAAAGATATTGATACTTGTTCTAATATTACTCTAGATTTACCATCATAAGTAGACAAAATTTCTATTATTGGAAGTGGTTACATTGCCTTGAAATTTGAAAGTATCTTTAAGGGATTAGGCATTGACATCCATGTGTATATACACCAAATAAATGATTTGAGAGGCTTTGATAAGGATGTTATTAATTTTTGGATTATAGTTTTATTTGGTTAATTAAAGTAATAATGCTTATTATATGACTTTATGGCTTATTACTTATTCATGAAGAAATGTATTAAATATTATATGGCATCCCTTTATTTATAAGATCATGGTTGATTATTAGTTTGTCATATTGATCTATTTCTTGATCTATGATCATTAGGTCATTATTATCCTAATTGTAATGTATTTGGAGATAATTATCATAATTAGAATGGTGAATAAGTATGTTTAAATACATGTGTAATAATGACATGGTATTTTAGAGATATCTCTCTCCTATAGTATTTATTATGATAGTTTCATTGATCTAAGAGATCTAAGTGATCAAATTATATTACCTAATTAAGGAATAAAGTATAGTATGTCTTAAATTAGGAAATAAAATTATACCAAATTGTTATTTGTATAGACAAATATAATAATTAAATACTCAAGAGCTCAGGCAGATTATTCAATAATATGCTCATACCAAAGGATTATACAATGATCATGTTTTATTGCCATAGAAAATTTGTAGACTATATACATCCAATACTATGTATAGTTTAAAAATTAAATAATAAGTTATTAATATTGTTGAGTTGGATCTTATTATAGTCACTCTAAATTACTTAAAAATATGTTGACTAGTTTCTCATAGCTAGACATCCATCAAAATTAATATTATTTGTGATAAAATTATGGGATTAAAGATGCTTATATAATTATTACTATATAGTGTTATTATAATAAATTATATAGTAGATATACCATGATTTAACGAAGAGATAAGTGGATGAATGGTACTTGATTAAAGTATTTAATCTAATCATAATCAAGATTATATAATCTAATATATTACATGGATTAGATTTAGCAACTATAATGGTTTAGTGTTTTTTACATTCATATATTTTGATGACACTTAAGTGTATCAGACAAGAATAATTGATATATTTCTAGAATTTTTTAAGCAAAACCATAATCAAAGGACTTTGTATCCTTGAAAACTTGTGTACGAGTTGTGTAGGCTTTAAGTATATCTAAAATAATTTATATTTAGTTGGGATAAGAATTAAAAAATAGTATTACATTAATGAATCCTTTATCTTGAAAATATCATCCAAAAAAATAATGTGATCCAGAAAGATCTTAAGGATTTATAAAACTATATGGATTTATTGATTAAAAACTAGAAATAAATAGTGGTATAGTATTTACATACCATTTGAGTAATAGAAGATGGTGCTTGTATAATTATTTGAATGTTATAGGAATATACCTAAAATTAATTATATAAATAAATCATAAAATATCTATGGGACCAAAACTAATCATATGATAACAGTCTCCTAAAGGAATAATACAATTACTGAATTATGTACATGTGAGATATAACTTGGTCGTGAGTTATCTAACTTTCTAGAAAGGCTATAAATGATTGTCATTTTAATGGAATTCAACATTTAATACTTATGTGTGGTTAGAGAGAATTATTATGTGCAAGTGTTCAGACTTTTTTTATCATATAATAAGTGCATCATAATGTGTGTTTATAAGTAATAATAGTATGTAATTTAAATATAGGGTGTACTTGGGTGGTATAAACCTATGATGAAATAATGACAAAACAATGTTTAACTGTTTCATAAAACTTATATTAATTAATGGTTGGGAGCCACCATGGCCCAAATATTTACAAATTGTAAGTGTCTATAGTAATACTAGTGAGTTATGATCAAATATATAACTATAGACTAATCTAAATGGACATTTACAATGAAATTTAAAATAAAGTGATATGATTAAAAAAGAAGAAAAAGAGAAGGGTAAGGTAGAAAGAGAATAAGTGATTACTAATCTTAACCTCAAACATTATGACAAAGTTTCAATTACAAATGAGTATGCATTTTATGAGTATATAGTGCAAAATAGCATAAGCTCAAATTTCACTACACTCCAGGCAAACCTCCAAGGATAATATAGATAAGCACAAGTAAGAACTGAATTTACATTAAATATTTGCTACCACACTCAAATACCATTTGAACATTCTAATGTAGAGAAAATAAAATGAAGTGAATTCAAGATCACTCAACTAATCTATCATAAGAACATATTAATAACCCTGTAATCAAAGATGTAACTCAAAATTCATATAAACTATTCAAGCTTAAGACTTAAGACTAGAAATTGAGAGAAGCCATGTTACAATTGACACAAATAGACTTGGACAATCCTTTCAGAATTCTTTGATTGTATTAACTACTCAAATTATACAAATTTTTCTCAAAATTCTCTCCCTTTACAAGATGGTAGTACTACATTTTATAGGAGGACAAGGTAATATACCAGTTAGTTACAAGATACAAATGTACAAGAAGTAATGACAACTATCATTTTTATACAAAGTTATAGAATACACTTAATTTTCCAAACTAAAATGGTCTAGAGGTAATACACTAAAATACTAGCATATGCCTTTACAAAAGGATATTCCATTTTCAAAATATTACAAAGTCATTTACAAAATAGAATATCATTTAATTACTTATATGGTAGACCCTGCTCCTAAGAACTTTCTTATTGCTATAGGAGGATGTTCATAGCCTTTTGCTACTATTCACTAACCAATTCCAAGTCCACAATTGGTCTTAAAAGATACTCCTCCTCATTGTCAACTAGAGCATTTAATTCCTTATCATTTTTGACCATGTATTCTTTGATTATTTTGGCCTCAGCTATCCTTTCTCTTACATTAAAGATCATGTTTAGGATCCTGCTATTGTCCTCCCCAGACTGGTCTTGAATTTTTCTTTTTCTTGGGTTACAAAAGTATCCCTATGTTTGAATTCATCATCTTTGATGATGCCTAGGATAGTGGGTTGTACAAGGTTAGTTAATATGGTCCATCTAAGTTATTCAATCCTCCCAATTAGCTCCTCATCATCCTTCAGGATATTCTTCAATTCCTATGACCATGCATTCAAACTTTGGATATTTTCAACAACAATTCCCAAAATTGCATTCAAATATACCAAGATAATTGATTTAAGCCTAGGAATATACCTTCCAAATATGATATTGATCAACCTTGTTATTTTATCTTGTGAATCTTGGGATTGGGATATCACACCCTTAGCCACTATGTTATATTGTGCCAATGCACTTTGCCTCAGATTTATTGATTTTAAGGCCTCAAAAATATCATAAAAGAATTAATCCAATAATTTAATCATTGCCTCATGCAATGATAAGATAGCCTATGTCTTCAAATTCTCATTCTCCCTCTCCAAATTAGTTATTATTTGCTTCATACCTCTAATGCCTAATCTCACCTGAGTTAAATGAGCCTCAACTAGGATTTTAACATCCTCTTCATGAATGGGTAGTTCACTAGGCAATTGTCCCCCAACTGGAGTCAAGCTTATAGATGGTTCTAACATTTGGAATGCGAACTCTTCAATCCTCACCATGGCCTTTCTATTAATCACTCTATCTAATACAACTATCTTTAGATTGAATTACACCATAATCATTGATTCAATGTACTTTTGAGTTATAGGGGCCTCTATTTAGGTATTATTTGATGAGAACATATATCTACTTGTTATCTAACCCTATAGTAGCCATTATTCTTATTTCTTCCTCCTCCATCAAAGCCCTTATCCATGGCTTGATATTATCATATACATCAATGTTAACAGTCTTGGTCAAGGCCCATGAGTGGTGCCAGGTGAGGATTTTTTGAATTTTTTCATAGATGAACCAATCAAGGATGATTGGTCCATGGATGGCGTATTCATCACTAAATAAGTTAACCTCACTCATGGGGTGAGTGAAAGTCAAATTTGGACTTTTTTATTCAACTGGGACCATTGCCAATTATACCTTTCTCTTCTTTAATGGTGTCATTGAGACTAGGTCTAAGGCAACTTCTTTCCCTTTTTCTTTATTAGCCTCTTCTATTTGGGCTTATGCTTCTTCAACATGCTCATTTTCTTCATCAACATCATATGTTTTAGTAAGGACTTTAAGGTCATCTTACATTATTTCATTTTGTTCCAAGGAAATCATGTCCAAGTATTACACTAGAGAATCTAGTCTTTAGGGAGGGACTAAGGATGATGGGCTCTCACTAGGTCTCTCTTCCAACTTTTCCTCACTAGGAGCTTATGTAATATTTGCTTTGGGATGTTTCCCTTCTACTCGTGTTTACTCTTGAGGGGGCCTTGAAAGATTAGGTAGAAAATATTATTACATAGGTCCCATTTTCCATATGTCTCTAAGGGTTTCTAATCACTGGCCAATTTATACTCAAGTCTAATGTTATATCCCTTGAGTCTTACCAAAATTTCTTTGAAATTATTTACTTTGATATATATGGTGTCATGGACACTAAGCTAATGTACATAAAATATTTTGGGAAATTGATTATATTTGAAGTGTGTGGAGACCATGCCATTGGGGTCCCATGTCTTTATCTCATCAAGTTGCAATTTGAAATGTTCCCTATGCCTAGCCATAATAGTCACCTGATCCCAATTTTATAGCATAATTTTACCAATAGTCAAATGAAAGGGATGGAGGAGGCATTTTATCTTGTATTTTCATCCTCTATCCACACCATTAAGAATTTGGTATGTAATTTAATGATCTGCCATCTTTATGGGAACATAGATAGGCAACTTGTATGATTAGATAAAAATCCCTTCAATTTTAATTATTATATAATTTGGATATAACTAGATGTCTTTCATTAGCTCCACATATTTTTTGATTAGGGGGATTATCCTAGGCATAGGGATCCTTATGATTGCTTCTACCAAGGCTAGATACATGAAATCATAGATGAATTGGATGTTATGCCTATATTTGACTATGTGTAGCTTTGAATAGTGGTAAGAGACTGTGAATCTGCCCTCAAGTGACCAATTTTTGATATAAGGGATCTGGCTCAAGGCTAGTAAGGTATCCAATAGATAAAACATCATGAATAATTGGTTATTGGTCTTCTTCCTAATGGCTATGAATTGTATTTTTAGATATATGTTGATCATATCTCCAATTAGAGGAGTGATCTCCTTCTCTATCATAAAGTAAATGTAAGACACCTAACTCTTATTAACATAAGTAGTTGAAGGGGCTCCATATATCCTATTTACTAGTGTCATAATTACCCTAACCCCCTATCTAAATTGGGAAACTAGGATATTTCTAGTAGGGTCTAAGATCACATAGCTCCCTTAGAATAACCATGGCCTAAGGATGGTGTTTAGATCATTCTTGCCAGTCCATTCCTTAATAGTGGGAAAATACACTTGGGGTTTTGGAAGCTTGTAATAACTATCAAAGGCTAATGGGGAATGGAATGCAATTATTCTAAAGGTCCTTTCATGAATAATCCAACCCTACCCAATTCTACAGTCCTTAAAAACGGGAACAAGGATGTCAACATAGTGGATTAGCTCTGATTTGGTAGCTACATGGTGGATTTTGGTCATTTAGGCTACAATTAAGTTGTAATACCTTCTAGTTATAGTGGAAATATTTAGTTCTTCTTTACTGATGGATTACATCTCTTCAATGGTCTAAAAGAGCTTAGACTAGTTCCTATTGCCTATGTTCAATGTAGTAATGTCAAGGTTTGTGTCCTTGAATACCCTCCCTTCATTGTTTGTAGGCAAATAAAAATCTATCTCATCCCTGCTTATTGCCTCTAAGCTACCATGGCTTCCAAACATTGCAAATTACTCATTGTTATGTTCCAAATGGTTTCTAGGTCAATTATTTTGTGTTCAAATTACAATTAGACTCTTCTTTAGCTTAAATTTTATCAATTTGAGCTTGAATTAGGGCTTTTATTCAAGTTTTGGATTTTCTTAAAGCTTTAATGATGATGGCTTACCTGGAATTTGGCTCATATGTGCCTCATATTTGATTTTAACCTTTTCCATTATACATTTGCATTTTTGAGCTAACAAGACCTTCATTTTTATAATTTTGTACTTACATGGTTCTTATTTATCATCTATCTATCTATTTTCATGGCATTTTTCATAAATGCCTTTAAAGCACTAGTTGTTGGTATTTAAAATTGCCTTTTTCATCACACTATTTGATTAAAAGTTGAGGAGCAATGTGGGCCATTGATCATGATCTAAGCCCTCATACATCATTGACCACCTTTGTGTCGAGCTCTATGGTTGTGACACATGGCACCTCCATGGGCTTTCTAAGCTTTGTATCTTGTACCAGTCATATATTAAATGCACATCTACCATGTGTCAAGCCCATGGGCCTTCATAAAACTATTTAAAAGTCATCTGTGATTTTGTGTCATTAGATCAAGATTCATGATGAAGCATAAACCATCAGATCCTAAAAGATGCATTAATAAATGCATAGCTATATAAAGGACTTAGTTTAAAATGCTTTTACCTAAGTCTATTTCATATTAATAAACATGAAAAGACTTAGGTTAAAATAATTTACGCTAAGCTTTTAGAGCATAATATCAAAGTGGCCCCTTTAAATGATAAAAACACATGCTCCTTTTGTATAAGTAAAATGTTCAAAGAGATTGCATTTGATGGCCTCGCAAGCATTAAATGATGTTTGTGAGAATGTCAAATTTAAGATCATAAAGTTCCTAGTTTTGGTGGGCTTAAAGTTGATGGTTATGTAGATATCAATGATGGCCTTGTGGACATCAAATAATGATCTCATAAATGTCAAATTTAATCTCATCAATTTCTTGTATGTGGGAGTGCCATGTGGTAGCTCTACGAGGGTTTTTGGTCTTTTTGACTTTTCAATGTTGTCTTCATTCCAATAGATATAGATCTACAAGTGACTGTGAAATGTTGATCATAATCCAAGCACTGGTACATGATTGGTTCCTTTGAATATGTGGGACCTTTTGCTATCAAACTTAAAATATAGGAGTGTCACATGGTGACTCCATGGAGCCTTATGAGTCTTTAAATTTTCATAGTTGGTTTCATTTCATCTGATTAAAAGCCATAATGATGCACAAACCATCAGATCTATAAAGGCGCAAGGTCCTTAAGTGAGGACCTAGGATTAAATAAGACTTAGGCTAAAAACATTAAGACTAAGGTCTCCTTCATGTTAATAAACATGAATGGGGCCTTAGCATTAAGGCTTTAGGCTAAATAACAATAAAGGGGTCCATGCTAGAAAATTAAGAGTATCCTACCAATCCTGAATGTTAGACTCAGGTAGATAGAAACTTAGTCTAAATATTTGAGACTAAGGCCTTGTTTGCATTGATAAATATGAATGGGGATTTAGATTTAAAAAATTAGGTTAAAATTTTTGGTAAAAGGGATCATGATTATAATAAAAGGACCCTGCTAGCATAACATTGGACCCTGTTATAAATATAAGGAACAAAAAGGGAAATAAAAGGGGACTAAGCATAATTTTTAAGCTAAGTTTTGGTCATGTTAAAAAACATGACCAAGCCTTAACATAAAAATTGGGATTAAATCTGAAAAAAATTAAAAACATTCCCACCAAATACAAATTTGAATCAAGGGTTTATGCCAAAGTTTTTTGAAGGAGATTTCAATGTATGAATCTAGATTCAAATTTTCACAAACCCAAGGCTAGTGAAAACTTGGATAGAATCACTCTACAAATTCCAAGCATGATCCCTTTAATAGGGATCCATGAAACCTACAACTTATAAGACATGAATACCAATTATTAGAAACATGAGCCAAGCTCAAAACAAAACCATAAACTAGTAAGCTAAATTTATCAAAGTAGATGATATTTAAATTCTAATAATGATCTAATCATATTAAGTTTTTAGTGTTTAAGGTTAAAAGTATCTCAAGGGTCCCATTTTTAAAAAAGTGGGTATGTTGACCTCAATAAATGGTGACTTCCAAGGGAAACATAGTAATATATTAGAAATTAGAGACTTTGGTTTAGACAAACAACTAAGTCATCCACTCCACTTGATCAATGCCATTATCTAGATCATTTTATGGTCAAAATAAACTTTGTACTTGTAAAATCAGGATCAAACATTAAGACATAAGCATGTTGTGTGTGTGTTTTGATTCCACTTACTATTTTCCATGGGATTTAGGAGATAACTTCTACATTTCATGTCTTTAATCATTAACACTAACTTAAATAATGTTTAGATATTCATTAATAATTATGATTCTACTTTAGGGAAGGCTTGGACATTACTCTGCTACTAGCTAGGTGTCTATAACCCTGATAGAGATGACTTTGTCTCCACTCATGGCCTTGGCGGAGATTACCAGAATCACCTATGCTTGAAAATATTTTGATTTTTCATTGCATTCTTATTTCTTTATATTTTTAGATCTTTTATGTTTTCAAAAAGGTTTAGAACTAGGGTATCCAAGTTTAAGGATTTGGTGAAGTGTTTGATCCTAAAAAATTCACCTATGGCTACAACCATTATCTTAGGCAAGGATGTTTATTAAGTGCAAGCATGAATCTGCCTCAAGAGGTTAATATTTCATCCTACAAGTGCAAATTTTATTGAAACTAAATTTAGGTCAAGACAATATTTAATCTCTCATGGAGCAGTTGGATTCTTCCATTAGTCTTTACCACTTTATTAAAATTATAATGTTAAAATCACATTTTAGACCCATGGTTAGCACATGTATTAGTTTCGTACCCACATTCATAAACTTTGGAGTTTCAATAAAGCTAAATAAACTTTGAGCTCAAGGTTGTCTAAAAGGACTTATTGGAAATAAGGAATAAGGCAATAAAATCAAAACACATAATAGAAAGTAGAAAAGAAAGAAACAAAAGGAAATACATAGATATATACATATTTATATAAAAATAAGGGACAGGAGGGAAAGAACCAAAATAAACTAACTAACCTATCTACACTAAGTCTATCCATCTTATAGAGTTATTGTTAGGGTGTGGAGCTAAAAGCCTCACCAAGGAGCACACTTTGATAGTTTTGGGCCTACACAGACACTGGCATCAGTCAGGAGCGATCGACGTCGATCAGGTGTAGTTATAGAGGCACCGGTGTTGGTAGTGGGTCAGCCGATGACGGTCACAGGCAAGCAGCAGGAACTGACGTCGGTTACCTATGCATCCAGAATGCTATTTTCAAGGACAGAAGCGAGTGTTTGCATGATAAGTTTAAGTTGTCTTAAGCTCACGTCTCTATTATTAGTAATATTATTTTTAGAGCCCTTGTTCAAGTGGCTCAATTGTTTGTTGTAAGTGCATGCTCAAGTTTCCTAATTCTATATGTAGAATTAGATCTTCTTAGCTTTGGGTGAATTATTGTAGTAGTTCATTGTATGTGAATGTTGAAGAACAGTACAGAATTGAATCAATCCAGGCTTGTTGGAGTTGGTTGTTCTTGAGAGAGAGAGAGCTCTTGAGGAATAGAGATCTATTGAGAGATCTATACATCTAGGAGAGGTGTGGAAGAAAGAAGTTTCTTCAATTGTATTCCTTTTGTAAAGAGTTTGTTAATACAAGTTTTCAGGGTGGTTTCTTGTATCTCTTGTTCTTGCTATTTATCATTCTATTTACTTGTCTATTTGATTTAATTCCACATTTATTACTTTCATAAGTGTAATCTATTGTTGGTTGATCCCCAACAAGTGGTATCAGAGCCTTGGTTACAGGTTCAAGAGCTGATACCAACAAGTGGTATCAGAGCCTTGGTTGCAGGTTCAAGAGCTGATACCAAAAAGTGGTATTAGAGCTCAGGTTCACTAATAGGTGGTTCAGATATGTGTAGTGTGTATTGATTACAGGTTCTCATAGGGGTCTCTGTAGGGATTTCTATTTGAGTGGGAGAAGCAATGGCAGATGAAAGTAAACTGAGAATGGAAAAGTTCAATGGAAAAAATTACCAACATTGGAGAATGCAGATAGAGGATTATCTGTATTAGAAAGATCTCTACTTACCATTAGGTGGGGTTGCAAAGAAGCCCAAAGACATGGAGGATGAAGAATGGGAAGTTCTAGACAGAAAGGCTCTGGGGTCTATAAGACTGAGTCTAGCATCCACTATGATATCTAATTTATCACAGGTAAAGTCTATGGTAGAGTTGATGACTACGTTAGCAAATTTGTATGAAAAACCCTCAGCTTTTAATAAGGTATATCTTATGAAGCAGTTATTTAATTTGCATATGAATGAAGGTGGATCTGTTTCTACTCATCTAAATGATTTCAATGGAATTGTGAATCAATTAAGTTCAGTCAATATAATGTTTGATGATGAAATAAAAGCTCTTTTAATATTATGTTCTTTGCCTAAAAGCTGGCATGGCTTAGTAATGGCAGTAAGTAATACTGCATCTGCATCAAATATTTTGAAAGTACAGGATGTTGTTAGTGTTATCTTGAATGAGGAAATTTGCAGGAAAAGCACTAGAAAGACATCTAGGAATGCTTTAAGTTTTGAGAGCAGGGGAAGGCAGAAAGATAAGAGCAAGAGGAGATCAAGATAAAAGTCTAAGGTGAGAGGAAGATCCAAATCTAGGAATGGCAGGAAGCCACAATGCTGGAATTGTGGAAAGATTGGGCACATAAGCAGAGATTGTTGGTCAAAGCCTAAGGAGGACAATCAGCACAAAGGAAAGGAAGAAGCCAAGGTTGCAGGTATTGCACAAGATGCTTTAATTTTCTCTCTACATAATAATATAGAATCTTGGGTGTTAGATTTTGGTGCATCTTTTCATGCTACCCCTAACAGGGAATATTTTAGTGACTATATCCATGGAGATTTTGGAATAGTGTATCTAGGGGATGATGAGCCCTGTAAAATAATTGGCAAAGGTAAAGTGCAGTTGAAGATGTAGAATAGTAACACATGGGTGTTGAGAGATGTGATGCATGTTCCTAGCTTGAAGAGAAATTTGATTTATGTAGGAAAGTTAGGGGATGAGGGTTGTACAGTAACTCTCACAACAAAATCTTGGAAAGTGACCAAGGGTGCACTTGTTATGGCTAGAGGTAAGAGAGAAGGTACTCTCTATTTGTGTAATTGTTTTACTAACAAGTCTCCTTCTATATTATCTACTTTAGATGTGGATGCTAAATTGTGGCACTCATGGCTTGGCCACATGAGTGAGAAGGGGATGTTAATTCTTAAGTCCAAAGGTATGCTTTCAGATTTAAAAGGCATAGATCTAGAGTTTTGTGAGCACTGTGTATTTGGAAAATAGAAAAGGGTTAGTTTTCTCAAGACTAGGTCTACTAAGAAGAGGCATAAGTTGTAGCTTGTTCACACAGACGTGTGGGAACTGGCTCAGTTGCTTCCATTGGAGGATCACAGTACTATGTATCTTTCATAGATGATGCTACAAGGAAGGTATGGATCGATTGTATTAAGAGAAAATCTGATGTATTTGAGACTTTTAAGATTTGGAAAGCTATGGTTGATAATGAAACAGGTAAAAGACTGAGGTGCTTGAGATCTGACAATGGTGGTGAGTTCTGCAGTTATAAGTTCAAAGATTATTATTATATGCATGGAATCCACAGGCAAAGGATAGTTCCAAGGACACCTCAACAGAATGGAATTGCTAAAAGGATGAATAGGACAACAATGGAGTGTGTAAGATGTATGAGATTACATGCTAGTTTGCCCTTACAGTTTTGGGCACAAGCTGTTGACACTACAGTATACCTGATTAACAGAGGACCCTCTACAGCTCTGGATGGTGGTATTCCAGAAGAGGCATGGACAGGTAAAAAGGTAGATCTCTCATATCTCAAAGTTTTTGGTTGTGAAGCCTTTGTGCACATAGATAAAGAAAATAAAAAGAAGCTTGATGCTAAGTCTATGAGGTGCACGTTTATTGGCTATGGCTTAGATGATTTTGGTTATAGATTGTGGAATCTAGAAACTAACAAGGTAATTAGGAGCTGTGATGTTGTTTTCAATGAAAGAGTGATGTATTGTGATCAACCAAGGAAGCTGAATCAATCTGGGCAGAGCAATGGTGAATTGGATGAGGTAAAGGTCCAATATGAGCTTGCGGGAAAAAGAAATAATTACTTACAGGAAAACACAGATACCGACGTTGGTAGGGTAGGAACCGGTGTCGGTAGGACAAAAATTAGTGTCAGCCATACAGAGACTGATGTCGGTAGTATAGGCACTGAGGTCGGTCAGGAAGAATCGATGTTGGCCAGTAACAGGTCTAGAGGTGATCGAGGTCGGTCACTGTCAGAGAATTTGGGTGGACAGCGTGTTGTGAACGAGTCTTAGACACCCGTCAGGAGGTCAGAAAGGGTGAGTAAGCCTCCAATTAGATATTCTCCTTCTTTATTTTATCTATTGCTAACTGATGGTGGAGAACCAGAGAGTTTTGAAGAAGCAATATAGGTGGAGTCCAAGAGTCAGTGGGAGTGTGGCATGGTTGAGGAGTTGGAGTCCTTAAGAGAGAACCAAACATGGGATTTGGTTGAATTTCCAGGAGGTAAAAGAACACTGAAGAACAAATGGATTTATAGGTTGAAATAATGTGAGAATGGATAGATGAGATATAAGGCTATATTGGTAGTTAAAGGATTTGCACAAAAGCTAGGTATTGACTTTGGTGAGATTTTTTCTCCTGTTGTTAAAATGACTTCTATAAGGGTTGTACTGTCTTTGGTTGCTTTTGAGGATTTGCATCTTGAGCAGCTAGATGTTAAGACAACATTTCTTCATGGAGATTTGGATGAGGAAATATATATGGAACAACCAGAAGGATTTGAGGTCAAAGGTAAGGAGAAGTTTGTGTGCAGATTGAAGAAAAGCTTGTATGGCCTCAAGAAAGCTCCTAGGAAATGGTACTTAAAATTTGACAGGTTTATGACTGAGCATGGCTATAGTAGGTGTCAATCTGACCATTGTGTGTATTTCAAGAGATTTGATAATGGTAGATATATTATTCTATTGTTGTATGTAGATGATATGCTAGTTGCAGGATCACACATGCAGGATATCTCTGAGCTTAAGGTGAAATTAGCTCAAATGTTTGCTATGAAGGATTTGGGAGTAGCAAAGAAAATCCTTGGCATGAGCATTAAGAGAGACAGGAAAAATCACAGGTTGATATTGTCTCAAGAAGATTGTTGAAACGGTTTAATATGCAGGATGCTAAACCGGTAAACACACCTTTGGCTGGACATTTTAAGTTGAGTAAAGAACAATGTCCTAATTCATATGATAAGGTAGAGTACATGAGTAAGGTTCCATATTATTCCACAGTAGGGAGTTTGATGTATGCAATGGTGTGTACTAGACCGGATATTGCCCAAGCAGTGGGAGTGGTAAGTAAGTATATGGCCAATCCAGGTAAGGAACATTGGAAAGCAGTTCAGTGGATCCTTAGATATCTGAGAGGAACCAGTAGTAGGCACTTGTGCTATGGAGGTTCAGATACTTCTCTACATGGTTATGTAGATTTAGAAATGGAAGGTGATTTGGATGGTAGGAGGAGCACTACAGGTTATGTTTTCACTGTAGGTGGAATGGTGGTTAGCTAGATATCTAAGTTACAGAAGGTTGTTGCCTTGTCAACTACAAAAGCAGAGTATATTGCAGGCACAGAGGCTAGCAAAGAGATGATATGGATGACACGGTTCATGGATGAGCTTGGTAGGGAGCATGAGAGTTGCAGATTGTATAGTGACAGTCAGAGTGCAATCCATTTGGCTAAGAATTCAGCCTTTCATTCAAGAACAAAGCACATACAGCTAAAGTACCATTTCATACGATAGGTATTGGAAGATGGTGAGTTGAAGCTGGAGAAGATCCGTACAGATAGGAATCCTATTGATATGTTAACCAAGCCAGTTATAAAGGAGAAGTTGAATCTTCATTCAACTTCTATTGGTCTTCATGATTGAGTTGAAGATGGAGGAGCTAGAAGATGTTGCTGTACAGGTACTGGTGCAGCTGTTTATCTCCAAGTGGGAGATTGTTAGGGTGTGGAGCTAAAAGCCTCACCAAGGAGCACACTTTGATAGTTTTGGGTCTACACAAACACTAGTGTCGGTCAGGAGCGATCGACGTCGGTCAGGTGCAGTTGCAGAGGTGTCGGCGTCGGTAGTGGGTCGGCTGACGGTGGTCACAGGCAAGCAGTAGGAACCGACATCGGTTACCTGTGTGTCCAAAATGCTATTTCCGAGAATAGAAGTGAGTGTTTGCATGATGAGTTTATGTTGTAGTCTTAAGCTCATGTCTCTATTATTAGTAATATTATTTTTAGAGCCCTTGTTCAAGTGGCTCAATTGTTTGTTGTAAGTGCATGCTCAAGTTTCCTAATTTTATATGTAGAATTAGATCTTCTTAGCTTTGGGTGAATTATTGTAGTAGTTCATTGTATGTGAATGTTGAAGAATAGTAAAGAATTGAATCAATCCAGGCTTGTTGGAGTTGATTGTTCTTGAGAGAGAGAGCTCTTGAGGAATAGAGATCTATTGAGAGATCTATACATCTAGGAGAGGTGTGGAAGAAAGAAGTTTCTTCAATTGTATTCCTTTTGTAAAGAGTTTGTTAATACAAGTTTTTAGGGTGGTTTCTTGTATCTCTTGTTCTTGCTATTTATCATTCTAGTTACTTGTCTATCTGATTTAATTTCATGTTTATTGCTTTCATAAGTGTAATCTATTGTTGGTTGATCCCCAACAGTTATTCCATAAAGACCTCAAGGGAAGCATTAGAGAAGAAATGCTTGAATTACTACCTATTAGTGGGTGTGTGAACTCTATTCCTTATAAGTATTTGAGTTTAAAGGTGATGTATCCTAGTGTGTATATAATATGATAGGGGTCAATCCATAAAGGTGTGATCTTTCCATGTTTTCCCTTAGGCTCAGATGTTTTGTCCCAAAGGAGAACTAAGTCTCCTTATATGAACACCTTGATCTTTGATCTTTTGTCAAACCACCTCTTCACCGTGGTTTGATGTCTACTAAAATTAGCAAAGGCTTCCTCATATGCATCTTTCATCTAGATGATGTCAAAAAATATTGAATTTTAAAGCTCTTTTCCTTATTCCATATACTCTTACATGAATTTATATGTAGACAGCTTGAGGGTGATTAAGAAGATAGGCTCTTGGCCATACACCAACAAAAATGGTGATGCCTTTAAATATTTCTTGATCCTTATCCTATCTACCCATAGGAAATACTTGAGAAGCTTATGCCAAGTCCTGAGCTTGTATAAAATAGACTTCTTGATTGTTTTTACTAATTTCTTGTTGGTAGACTTAGATAATCAATTTCTCTGGGAATAATGGTTGGATGAAATCTTAAGATAAATGTCATTATCATACACCCATTATGTCATCCCTATGGATATAAATGTAGATCCACTATCACACAACAAAGATATTAAAGTTAAAAATATGGTACATATGTTCTCTTCCAAGAAACTGATCACTTCTTTAGTCCTGCATTGTTTGGTGGCTACAGATTCAATCCACCTTATGTAATAATCTATTATAGTTACGATATACTTGTGACCTTCTAATGAATTAGGGTTAATTACCACTACAAATTACAACCCCCATTATGTAAAAGGTTTATCAACCATGACTAGTTCTAAAGGCATTGCTACCTTAGGCTCTTTAGTGATAAATATTTGGCATGACTAGCATTCCCTCACATGCCTATGAGCATCTTTGAAAACAATGTGCCAATTATAGCCAGATCTAAGGATCTTATAGGTTGTAGTATTCTTAGATGGTTGCCAATTTACAAAATTCTTATGGAAGGTGTTCATGATTTGGGTAGCTTCTTATTTTGAGACACATCTCAGGTAGATGGGTCAAAGCATAATAGTGTGTCCCACTTTTTAGCATAAAGGGGAAAAATACACTTTTTTCTTCTCCTCAAAATATCTTGAGTTTGGGTCATTTAAATTAATCAATTTTTTTAGACTATATATACAAATATGGAGTGCATAAACATTTCTCTCTTTTTTTTAAATCATTAAGTATTTTTTAGGATTTATTTTTTAACATTTTTTCACCTTTTTCCTTGCCACCTAGTGGGACACAATATTATGTTGTTATTCAGACCCCTTAAAAGTTTTTTTTATGTATAAAACCCATCTTTTATTATATAATGGGTTGCCTTAGTCCTAATGTCTCTCTTTTGCTCCTTGGTTAGTCCTGCAAGACAATTACCATTAATTAGCAAATGAATGATGGAATCATACCACTCACTAGCTAGAAAGGTTTATTAATCAACTTACATAATAATTATATTAGGAATAATATTATCAATCATCTAGATTAGACCTTGTCACCTTACCAATTTTATCATTTTCATTTCTATGTCATCTTATTACAAAACTAACATCCATTTACCTTTTCATTCTCCAAGCTCATTCTAGCTCAGCATGAGCTTTGTGGTAGGGTAGGTAGAATAACATGCACCATTTAAATTCTTTAGTACCTTAAATAATGAATATTCTTATTTATCAATCAATTAATAGTTCAATTAAACATTCTTAAATTTAGTACTCATGAAATCTATTGGGTGATCACACCCATCAACTTTGTGAGTTAAAACTACAGCCATAATATGGTTAGATGCAATAGAATAAAGATAGAAGTACTTTGAAAAGTCAATACTTATAAAAAATGGAGCTTGACTAATTTATTCTTTGATGTCATTTAATGCCTTCGTAGTTTCTTCATTATAAGTGACCTTAGCATCCTTCTTTATCATGTCATTAAATGGCTTGACAATCTCTACAGACCCTAAAATGAACTTTATTACAAAGTTTATCTTACGAAAAAATGTTCTTAACTCTTATACTATTTGGACGCCCTATCTTAGATATAGATTCCACCCTTTCAAGATCTATGGAGATCCCATATTTAGTTATGACATGACCCAATAATTTTCCTTCAGTAACATAAAATATGCTTTTACTAGGGTTTAGGGAGATTACATACCTTCTACATCTCTCAAATACTTATTTTAAATGCATAAAGTGATCCTCCATATTTTTAGAAAAAATAGCTAGATCATCCATAGATATAATGATACACTTACCAATCAGACCTTAGAAGGCATGGTCCATGGCCCATTAAAAAGGAGATCCTACATTTATTATCCCAAAAGGAATTCTATTGTACACAAAGGTTCCCCTTTTAGTTGTGAAAGTTATCTTCATCCTAACTTTGTCAACCAATACCTAGTTGTATCCTAAAACACCATCAAGGAAAGACACCATAATTGGACTTGATACAACTTGAATCACTTGGTTAACAGAGGGAAGAGGATAATCATATTTTTTAGATGCTTTTTAAAAATTTATAAATTCAATGTATAGCCTAATATCACCATTGTTCTTCTTAAATGGCACCAAATTGGCAACCCAGGTAGAATGCCTAATGGGAAACAAAATTCTAGCATCTAACAATCTCTTAACTTCTTTGAAGATCATTAGTTCTAAGATAGGGTTCATAGGTCTTCAATTTTTCCAAAAAGGTTTTAAAACTTTATCTAAGGGGTATGATCAAAGATATTTAAGTCATCATAAGATGAAGCTATGACATATTTGTACTTCATTAACAACTTTTTGGCCTTCTTATTCTCAAAATTAGTGCAAGTTTTTACAATGTTAACTAGATGAGGTTGATCTTGAGGGCCAAGATAAATTATATTGTAATCCTTCCCACTTAATTTGGGGATATTAGAAACATCAATTATCTTGTCTTGGTCAAATAGTCTCTGTAAGGCAATCAGCCCCTTAAGGATCTTATTGTCATTCAACTGAATGACTTTACCATAAAATTTATCTTCCCTAAGAGCATTTTCATTATTTTCATCAATGACATGAGATTCAAATGATCTTTAATTGGTCATGAAATCTAAGATCTATTGATCATCACTAAAGTCTTGAAAATGATTTCTATTGTTAGAGATTGAAGGGTAAGGTATCATCTCAATTTTAAAGTTGGGGGAGTTTTCATTGGGGATGAGGTTGGATATAGTAGATTCCAACTCATCAATAGCTTGGTTCTTCTCTCTAAGGATGGAAACAATACTAAAAGCATCAAAAGACTCAATTATATCCTAGACCTTGAACTTATACCTCTTAAGGTATGAAAGTTTACATTGATATTTAATTCTCACCTAGTTGACTACTACTTTTAAATCACCATAGACTAGTAGTTATTTGACTTTATTTTTGATATCAAAGTGCAAACCTAGGATAAGGGCCTCATATTCATCAAGATTATTAGTGAAAGGAAATTGGAGTCTATAATAAGCATGGTATTTCTTACTAACAGGGTCAGTTAGAACAATGCCTACCCTAGATCTAGCCTTACACCTAACACCATCAAAATGTAGCTTCCACAGCGTGAGAATAACATGAGTACTCTTAGGATCACATACATTTGTAGTATTTAGGTTGAAAACCCCTAAGTCTAAGTCAATTATGTTGACCCTTTCATTGAAACAATTGTACTTAGTGATCATGTGTTTCATTCTCAGCTCTCTTTCAAAATTGATCTAGTTTGGAACACCTTTCCAAGGTAGCCATAAATGTGAACAATTTGTGGACATGTATCCATTTAGATATTTATTCCATTACCTACTTAACAATATTCCATAAACATCAAGAATGTCAACAACCTATATATCAATAAACTATTGTACTCTAGGGTCAAATTCTAATATCATATGAACATTTAATAATTCCCCAATCACCTTGACTAATTAAGTAACGACTCTATCAGACTTAATAGGTGTCAAGCCAAGTTTTTTGCAAATACCTTCTATCATGATATTGGTGGATGAAATAGAATCTAATAAACAATTGTACAAATTTTTATCAAACATCCTGACTATGAGCAAGAAATGAGGAGATTCTTCCTTAGCTTTGTGCATAGCCATATTAGCATTGTCAACTTTGGGTGTTTTGATAGATTTATTTGATAATTATTATAGAAAGAGGTCCATTTCTTCTATTATCTATGTTAATTCATTTAATGTGGTGTTATATTTTATCTTATTTATGTCCTCAATAATATTATAACTAGTCTTATTTGAAGAACTAATAACATCAACATTATGCTTAGAGGTACTCCCTTTGGGTGGTTTGAGATCATTTCTTGAAAAAGTGTTTAGGTGAGTTCCAAAGTTATTTGGAAGAGTTGAGGTAGTCAAGGCTTGACTTTTCTCTCTACTCCTCAAAAGATAAGTCTTCTTTAGGAATTTTTGAAATCCTTCATTTTCCTCAAGGACACCATCAGGTTTGTTATCCTCTTGAAAAGGGAAATCAAATGTCTCCACCATGAAAGTCTAATTTTTGTTGGAAAAGATGTTTAAAATGGGTAGATGTGGATTGATATTTTGGATAGATCAGGCTATTTATATTTAGGGATGTGTATTCATATACAATGCAAAATTTTATGAATTAGGCATATCTAATGACATCGAACCCATAGGTCCTCCTTCTTGCTCACACAACCCTTATAGGTTATTCTTTCACTAATTCATAGTCATCTATAGCCTTTCAGACATAGTTCTTTTAGACCCAAGTATCCCTTTCAAGCCTAGATCTATCCCCCTAGGTTTCATCCCTTTAGGACAACACCCAAATTATATAGGTGCACTGGAACCTAGGGTGTCCTATTTTCAACACTATTGTGCAAGTACAATTAATGGTTAGATTTTATTGAAACCTTATATTTTTACCTATCAACATAATATAAGTTCATTTAACCCATGATCATTAATTACCCTATAAAAGGCCATTCAAAGCCCATTTAGAAGGGTTAGTATTCATTTAGAGTAAAAAATCAAGAATACAAGGAAGTACAATCAATCACTCTTCTTTATTCTTTACATATAGACTTCAAAGAGCATTGCAAGCCTATTCAAGCACTCATACCAGTCCCTAGTAATCCAAAGTACATCTAGTTTTATATTTAGTTATATACAACACACATAATTACACTAAGCACTTCAATGGGAGAACTACATTAGCTTGATTCCTATTTAGAGTATTGGTATGTAGGCATCATGGCCGCAAATAGGGTGTGAAGTAAGTCCAATGTATCCTTTACACACTAACCCCTTTTCTCTCATTCCCAAGTTTCCATTCAAGTTCAAGCACAAACATATCCTAAGGATTTTGAAGACTAAATCATACACATAACAAGATCTATAGACTTCTAGGCCTCAAAAATTCATAGATAGGTTGACATAGGGCTATCAAATACAACCCAAAAATCTTTTAGCCTTAGGACAATATCACCAAAATATGACTACAATGCCAAAAAGTAGGGTGTCTACTTTTGGTGCTCCTATCTAACCTATAAATGAAGTTCAAGAACCTATTATAGCCTATTTTCTAGTCCTGTTCTTCCAGTATCAAGCCCTATCTCAGTCTAGATCAACTAGAATAAGCTAAGTTCTATTTTCTTTCACTTCTTTCTATATAAAGAAAAGGACACAATATTATCTATTTAAATAAATTAGTTGGAATATCATGAGTACTCTTAGGATCACATACCTTTGTAGTCTTTAGGGTGAAAATCCCTAAGTCTAAGTCAATTATGTTGACCCTTTCATTGAAAGAATTGTACTTAGTGATCATGTGTTTCATTATCAACTCTCTTTCAAACTTGATCTAGTTTGGAACACCTTTCCAAAGTAACCATAAATATGAACAATTTGTGGACATATATCCATTCAGATCTTTAGTCCTTTCCTTACTTAACAATATTCCATAAACATCAAGAATGTCAACAACATAGATATCAATAAACTATTGTACTCTAGGGTCAAATTCTAACTGCATATGAACATTTAATAATTCCCTAATCACCTTGACTCTAGATTTGTCTAATTGAGTAATAATGCTTTCAAAATTAATAGGTGTCAAGCCAATTTTTTTCAAATACCTTCTATCATGATATTGGTGGATGCACCAGAATCTAATAAAAAATTATGCAATTTTTTTTATCAAACATCCTGACTATGAACAAGAAATGAGAATATTATTCCTTAGCTTTATGCATAGCCATATTAGCATTGTCAGCTTTGGGTGGTTTGTTATATTTCTTTGATAATGATTCTAGCAAGAGGTCCCTTCGTTCTATGATCTATGTTAATTCATTTAATGTGGTGTTAGATTTTATCTTCTTTATGTCCTCAATAATATTATAACTAGTCTTATTTGAAGAACTAAGAACATCAAAATTATGCTTAGAGGTACTCCATTTGGGTGGTTCTATATCATTTCTTGAAAAAGTGTCTAAACAAGTTCCAAAGTTATTTGGAAGATTTGAGGTAGCCAAGGGCTACCTTTTCTCTCTAATCCTCAAAGGATAAGTCTTCTTCAAGAATTTTTGAAAGCCTTCAATTTCCTCAAGGACACCATCAAGTTCGTTATCCTCTTGAAAAGTGAAATCAAATGTCTCCACCATGAAAGTCTAATTATTAGTGGAAAAGATGTTTAGGATGGGTAGATGTGGATTGATATTTGGGATAGAGTAGAATATTTATATTTTGGGATGTGTATTCATATAAAATGAAAAATTTTATGAATTAGGAATGTCTAATGAAACCTAACCCATAGGTCCTCCTTCTTGCTCACACAACCCTTCTAGGTTATTCTTTAGCTAATTCATAGTCATCTATAGCCTTCAGACTTAGCTCTTTTAGACCCAAGTATTCCTTTCAATCTTAGACCTATCCCCTAGGTCTTATCCCTTTAAGACAACAACACCTAAATTAGATAGGAGCATTATGACCCAGGGTGTCCTATTTTTGACACTATTGTCCAAGTGTAGTTAATGGTTAGATTTTATTGAATACTTATATTTTTACCTATCGGCCTAATATAAGTTCATTTAACCCATGATCATTAATTACCATATAAAAGGCCATTTAAATCCCATTTAGAAGGGTTAAAACTCATTTAGAGTAAAAAATCAAGAATACAAGCAATTACATTCAATCACTCTTCTTTATTCTCTACATATAACCTTTCAAGAGCATTTCAAGCCTTTTCAAGCACTCATAATAGTCCTTAGTCATCCAAATTACATCTATTTTTGCATTTAGTTGCATACATCAAAGACAATTGCACTAAGCACTTCAATGGGATAATTACATTAGCTTGATCCCCATTTAGAGTATTGGTATGTAGGCATCATGCCCGCAAATGAGGTGTGAAGTAAGTCCAATGTATCATTTACAGACTAACCCCTTCTATCTCTTTCCTAATTTTCCATTCAAGTTCAAGCACAAAGAGATCCTAAGGGTTTTGAAGACTAAATCAGACACATAGTGAAATCTACAGGCTTCTAGGCCTCAAAAATTCATAGATAAGGTGACATAGGCCTATTGAATACAACCCAAAAATCTTTCAACCTCAAGATAATATCACCAAAATATGACTACAATGGAAAAAAGTAGGGTGTCCACTTTTGGTGCTATTATTCAACCTATAAATGAAGTTCAAGAATGTATTCTAGCCTATTTTTTAGTCATACTCTTCCAGTATCATGCCATGTCTCAGTCTAGATCAACCAAAATAAGCTAAGTTCTATTTTCTTTCACTTCTTGCTATATTAAGAAAATGTAAAAATATTATCTATTTAAAAAAATTATTAGGTTAATTAATGCATATTATTCACTGATTTACATTTCTTATACCCATTTATTATTTATTAATTAAATACCTAATTTTTTAAAATAATAAAACATTTGGTGAACCTAACTTACTTCAAATTTTCATATAAAAAACCTAGGGTAAATTATTTCTAGTTTTTTGTCATAATTTCTTGATTTTTCCTATATTTAAAAATTAGAATTTCCCCTCATTTTAAATTTTTTTCATAAAAGTTTAAAATATTTTATTTCAAACCCTAGTTGCATAAACTAGGTCCTAGTAATTTTCCTAAAATATTCCATTTATTTTCTAAATTTTTAGTTGAATATTAAAATCAAGAAATCCTTTCAAATTTCAAAAGTTCATATTCATTTCAAAAATATTTTATTTCAAACCCTAGTTGCATCAACTAGGTCTTAGTAATTTTCCAATCATTTTTTGAATTTTTAGTTACATATTAAAATAAAAAAATCACTTCAAATTTCAAAAATACATAGTATTTTGCAAAAATATTTTTTAAAAATCCCTATTTACATGTACTAAATCCTATTTTTCTTCTTTGGGTATCACCTTACATCCATAATCAAATTATAAAAATGATTCTGACTTATGTACAAATTTTTCTTACATTTCTTGGAAATAACAAGGAAATAGTAGTGGGCCCTATCATGTATATGAATGATGAATTATATCATATGTTAGTAAAAAGATTCATCCTTTTCATTTCATTTTTATGTTTCATTATATGGGATGGTATTAAAAACTTCATTGCAAAAAATGCACAAGACTTCAAACATCTTTTTGCATATTTTCTTTTCCTCATATGGAATAATTACAAAATACATTTTGCTAAATGCATTCAAAATATTATGTTGCATGTAAAAAATTTATATGCCTTTATGAAAAAATTCATGTTCTCTATCCTTTTATTTTTATTCCTCATGTGGAATTTTTTAAAATCTTATTGTGCTAAACACATTAGAAATGTTATAGCACATGCAAAAGTTTCTTATACATTCACGCACAAATTAATGATTTCTATAAATTTCTCTCTATCTCTCATGTGGAAAAAAATTTCAAGTTTATCATGCTAAACACATTAGAAATTTCATGATTTAAGTCAAAGTTTTCTATGCATTAATGCACAATTCCATGTTCTCTATCCCTTGTTTGTTATCCATCATGTGCAATGTTCTTTATAAACATATTGATATACATAGTTTTTACTTAGATGTATCTAACTCTTTTAATACTTTTAAGTATCTCCCTATCACTACTAGATACAAGAACATATTAGTGATTATATCTATCCCTCCTCTCTTAAAACTTGGTTCATCTAGATTTTATCCTGCACCTACTACCAGCTCTATGCCTATAGTAGATTATGAAGTACATGTTATCACCTAAGTTTATGAAGATCAATAGGTTGATTAGACCCATGTTTATAGCTTTGTCACTTAGGTTAACACCCCTTCCCATCTATTTTCAGCTCCTTCACCTATTACAATTCTTCTTCTAGTCTAGATTCAACCACAGTTGAGACCATCATCAGCATAGAGAGTTAATACACCTAAAAAACTTTAATATTCTAGATAGCTTTCAGCTAATAGATTCATACCTAGGGTAGTCTCATTGAGATATCATGTAGCTACATAGAGAACACATATTCAAAGAGCCCCTTCTACTTCTACATGGATCCCTAAAATACCTATGGTTACATCCACTTCTTAGATTGTTAGGGGGACCCCACATTTGGCATCCACTTCAGAGATTTTAGAGCATTTACAACATATACAAATTTTAGAGAAATAGTCATTTCCATCATGCTTCATGATCATGCATGATCCTTCTTCTTGATATAAGACAACATAATAGGGAATCTCCCATGAGTCTCATCAGTTAGTATCATTTCCTCATAGTATTACTTTAACATGGCTTCTTTTTGATTGATTATATATAGTTCCTTATAAATTTATTGTACATAGTTCAAATATTTTAAAATAAAAAATAATATAACATTTCAAAATCCAAAAACATTCAACAATGTCAAAACACTAGAAATATTTTGATTGTATGCATCATCCATGTTTTACATTTCTAATACTATGTTAGACTTACATTTATTATTCTAAGCTATTGTTTATCATTTATCTACATTACCATGCTTCACTTGATCTTCTTTGAGTGTGTGCAATGACTTTTAGTTCCTTGATTACTTGATTCTACCCATTAAGGGGGCATCCTACTTCTACATTCAAAATGCATATCGACATGCATCTTCCCAATAAGGGAATATTCTACATGACTAAACCATACAGGTTATGTCATTCCTACACTACACACTTTGAGTTATCACGCTGATGTACATTCCTTTTTAGATTGCATAGATTACTATATCGAAATTTCACTAGTATCTAGCAATAATGTATTTTATAGAATATACCTAGTCTTGTACTATACATGTTTTACATACTTTCACATTTGATTTGATTAGTTAGATGTGATTCCACCTTTCTATTTATTAAATTCTTTTTCATCTTGCTCAGTGTAGCTTGTGTGATTGAATTTCTAGTTCCTACTTGTCTCTTGTTTGTGCCTTAGGATATTTTTCAATGTCCTTTACTTCTATTCCTATTTGTGCCTTAGAACATTTACCAATATCCTTTTCTTTTAATCTTCCATGTGTTTATGGCCCCTATGCTAACTTTGCTTGTTTCACTTGTATGTGTATGTGGCATTTGAACATGCCTTCTACACTTACTTTCTAGTTTGAGTGACATGTGACCATATCCCTTATTTACATGGCCCCTTGGCCATTCCTATATGCTTCTTTCTTCTCACTTATGTTCTTGATTTTGTTTCTGCTTCTCAATGTGTGTAATGTAATGATCCACATCATGCACTTCCCTTAATTTCTCAGATGCCATGATGGACATCATGCTCTATCCCTATGACTAACAACTAACAACTAATAAATAATAACTAACATCTAATATTTCTAGTTTTAGTTTAGTACTTTTCACATGATTTTACATTATTATATCTATCTAGGCATACCCATGTTGATCTAACAATCCATGAATACAAACATTAATATATCTAGAGATATCTTGTCAAATATCATTACTATATCATGTATCTATGTAGCTTAACACACTTGTAGGGCTTCTTCGTCTATAGGTAGTCATTTTAGGGTACTTATTCCTACCCTCAAAAGAGAGGGAAACATACATGGGTTTTTTCACAAAGATAAAATCTCTTAAGAGTCAAAATACCAGCATTTAGATCACCTAGTTCAAAATCTAGAGGTCAAACTAGTTAGAATAGAACAATAAAAGACTGATAGCTCTAGATCAATAACTAGTTTTCACATCAGATAATAGTGCTAAAAATGGACAATAGTGACAAACACAAGGGTTTCCACATTTTAGTGATCCTATCTAAGCATAAAAACACTCAAGTTTTCCAAAAATAGGCAAAAATCTTAGTTTAGGGATAGTTTTTGCATTTCTAGATCAATTAGATTCAGTAGTTTCAATATAGTTTTCTCAAATATAGGGGTTATCATGCATGACATGATGGTTTTCACTTCAATTTAGATTAGGTAGTTGGCATAACTTCTATATTATAGTCTATGTTTCAGACATCAGTGATTAAGGGAAATATGTGTATCACATTGATCTTATTTTATTTTCAAGTTCAATTTATTCTAGGCATTCTCAATAATTGTGTGCCTTACTCCATCTATAGGTGGTTGGCATCATTTTTGAGTTAAAATTTCATACAATTTTAACTTTTTAAGTACCCATGTTCCTAAGTTGTTTTTCATATAAGCCTAGTACATCAGTTCTGGAGTGGATTTCATATAATCCTAACCCCATCTTTCAAAATGGCCAAGATTGGCCTAGTTTCCAACATACATTCAGGCTGTCCACACCACATTGTTAAATTTCCATCACATACATGGGTTCTATGATAAATTTCATATGAAATTTATTCTATATTGATATCACTTCATAGTTTCACTTTACTGGGCAATAATAGAGCCAAAGGGCCAGCCTTTGTATTCTTGAGCCACTTATTCAGAGGGATTAGACACATGGTCCAAACATCGATTAACATATTCATGATTAATTAACTTCAATTAGTTATCAATGATGGATCCAAAGGGATAGCATTTTCATTCTTGATCCCCCTTCTAGGAAATTGAGCAATTAGATTCATTCAAAATATTACTATTGATTCAACACATAATCTAGCATCATAATTTGGAAATGTTAAAGCCTATATCTGAGGAAGAAGTCCAAGATATTTTATTCTCCATGGGTTATTTTAAAGCCTTGGGTCCTGATGGCTTTCCTCCTATATTCTTTTTGGAATATTGGGAGATTATAGGAGCAGACCTCATGACTGCTGTTCATGATTTTTTCAGATCTAGAAAACTTTTGAAACAAGTTAATAATACCTTCATAGTACTTGTTCCTAAAAAATATCAACCTTCACACCTCACTAATTTTAGACCCATCAGTCTATGCAACACTATGTATAAGATATGTACTAAACTATTGGTCATGAGGATTCAACCCTTGCTTGACAAAATTATTTCTCCTACTCAAAAAGGTTTCATCTTGGGCAGGCAAATTCTTGATGCTATGATCACCACACATGAGACTATTCACTCCATGGATAAGAGTAGAATCCCTGGGATGGCCCTCAAGCTTGACATTTCTAAAGCCTATGATAGAGTCTCATGGACATTTATATTCTAAGTGATCAAAAAATTTGGGTTTAATGATAAATTGTCTTGCTTGTTATGGAATGTGGTCTCTTTTACTAAATTCTCAGTGTTAGTTAATGGTGTTCCTAGAGGGTTTTTCTCATCCTCGAGAGGAATTCATCAAGGAGACCCTCTCTCCCCGTACCTATTCATCATTATGGCTGAGGCACTAGGAAGATACATATAAGAAGACATAGCCTCAAAAAAGTTAGTAGGCATCAAACCTGCCTCTTCCCTTCATCCTATGGTTGTCCAACAGTTTGTAGATGATACCATCTTATTTGTCATCTCATCGATGATTGAAGCTATAAGATGGAATAATATATTAAATGATTATGCTAGAGAATTAGGACAAAGCATACATTTCTAGAAAAGCAACGTGTACTTCTTCAACACTTCTAATGAACTTAGACATATAATCATTGATATATTAGAATGTGATAAAGCTAGCCTACCAACAACCTACCTGGGTCTCCCACTCTTAGTAAAAGAGGTATCTCCAAGTTTTTGGAATGGAATTGTGGAAAGAACGTAGAGGAAACTTCTTGGGTGGAAGGGGAAACTACTCAGTAGTGTTGGTAAGCTGTAACTTCTTTAGGCTTCACTGCAAGGTATTCCTAGTTACTTCATGTCTCTTTTTAAAATTCTTACGTATTTTACTTAAAAGCTAGAACATATCCAAAGGAAATTCTTATGGATGGGAGTGGAAGGAAAATAGAGAATGTCTTTAGTCAGATGGGAAAAAGTGTGTCTTCCGAAATCTCATGGTGGACTTAATATAAGACCCATCAGGAACATGAACAAAGCCCTTCTCTCAAAAGTTAGTTAGAACCTGATCCATAACAATACTGAGTGGGGGGAAATAATGTATGCCAAATACATGCATATCATTGAGGGCTCCAACTTTATTCAATAGGTGGGATTACCCCAGGGGTCTGTGATATGGAATAAAATGCTAAAAAGTAAAGGCCTTCTCAAAAAGGGAATTAGGTGGAAACTTGGAAATGGTTGGTAGATTAAATTCTAGGAGGATACCTAGTTAAGGGACAAGGCTCTCATCTCTCAAGGAAACTATGGAGAAATTTCTGACTTGACTACCGAGTTCTTTGGAGATAGCGTCAGTGATTATATGGAAAATAATAATAGGAAAAGGAGTTGGAAAAACCTTTTAGATTAGTATGTGCATAGGCCTGAGCTTCTCCCAAGAGTCTAGGAGATCCAATAGTGCATTTAAGATATCATAATCCCTCTCTTCCCTTGGGAGGATGAAAAATACTAGTGGCCAGATAAGAATGGATCATTCTCTGTCAAATCTGCTTACCGTCTACTTACTCTTGAAGCTCAAAATAAAGAGGTATTGAAAAAGGTTTAGAATCATAAACTTATTCCAAAGATCAACTTGTTTTGGTGGGCTACTTCCCATAACAAAATCCTTACTTGGGACAACCTTCAAAAGAGAGGGTTTTCTTTGGTAAATAGATGTTTTTTGTGTGGTTCAAAAGAGGAATCAGTTTCACACCTCTTTATCCACTGTGAGTTTTCCTAAGATTTATGGGGCACAATACTTAACAACTTTGGTATTGATTTGGTTTGTAATTCTGACCTTAAAGAAGTAATCCTCAGTTGGAACTCAACCTTCATGCATCCCTGGATTAAGGAATTATGGAAGCAAGCTCTACCATGTTTGAGTTGGACTTTATGGAAAGAGCACAATAACAAAATTTTTAGGGACTCTGCTAGAAATGCTTCTCAGGTTTTTAACTCCTTTACTAGGATTATTTTGGAAAGTGTTACAACAACTCATATTAGTGTTGTGGAGAAACCCCTATCTCAATTTGAAAGACAAATTGTAGCCAAATGGAAGGTTTTAAACCTTATCCTGGGTATGATAATTCCAAAATTCTATAGAGACTTTAGACTAATGGATACCACCTAACCTAATCGGATAAAACTCAACTTTTAAGGGGCATCCAAGTTGAATGGTAAAGCTAGTGGAGGAGGAATTATAAGGAATGAAAAAGGATGGATGTTTGCTATCTATGCTAGTGGAATTGGTTGCCAGAGCAATAACTACATGAAAGCTATGGCTTTACTATGGGGATTAAAGTTAGTTATATCCCTTGGAATAAGAAATTTGAATATTCAAGGAGATTCTAAGATGGTCATAGATGCCATTAATAAAGCTTCTAACATTGGAATCTAGCTAAAAGACATCATTACTGATATACAGTTTCTTTTACTAAAGTTTTCTGAAGTTGAGATTTCCCATACCTACAGAGAAGGCAACAGGGTTGCTGATGCTTGTGCCAACCTTGGTCAACAATTTTCAGGATGGAGGGTATGGTGACAAGGTGCTCATATTTCCTTAAACATTAGGGAGATCATTCAAAAGGAGATGACAAATCAGGAATGATGCACATTGATGACAAGGATAACTTTCAAAGGTGATCCATGTGGAGAAGGCCATCGGGGATCTCAGAAAATGATAACCTTAGTACTTCCTTGATTATCATTATTAATTGTTGGTATCATGAGGTGGAGGCACGTGGGTCACATCATGAAAAGCAAGGGGAAATTATTTTCAAGCATGGGAGTAGATGCCACCATGGTAGGACATTTCATAAAATGAGCCTTCACATCTGTACTCAACATAAATAGAAGTAAGGGCTAGCTACTTGTTTGAAGCTAAAGGCAAAAAATAGGAATTTCACTAGTTCAGTTTGCAATTACAGAATGGGGGGGAGACTGTATTCAAATTGAACTTGTCTCCTGCTATGAATTTAAAGACAATCCATTAGTCTAGCATTATTGTAAAGAAGGAGGTATCATCTCATATTTGGAAAGGCTGAATGGTTATGATGAAAATTTGTCTGAGCAGTTTGCGAGATCCTAGTTGAATCGATGGGTCACTGTGGGTGGTATTAGCTTTGAAATCTCCAAAAAGGTGATTTCTATGGCCAAGGGAATGACCATGCAAGGTATAAAGCTCTAAAGGAAAACCAAAATCATGGATATGGCTAGCCATAAACTATTTTTTGGTGAAGGAGAAGAACTCATCTAGTATCAAAGAGGGTTTGAGTGTGCCAAACTTCTAGAGCCATGGGATGAAGTGTGCTTCATTCTCATAAAGTAATTCACTCTTAAGGGGCATTATACCAGGTTTTATAACTACCACCTTCTTTTGTTAAATCATTTTAGATGTAATGTTATTATCAACTTCCCTTTTTACCTAGTTTCCTCCTTGGAACACTTTATCCTGAGGGTGAGAGCCAAAATGGCCAAGAAGCCAGATATAAAACCTATTCCCCTACACTAGGGGCTTATTTTCTATCTCTACAATTTTTATCATGCCCTTGAGCCAAAGGAATATCAGAGGTGTTAATGAAGACATTCCCTCTAACCTAATGTCTGGTGATGTAATTAATGAATCTTGGGTCTCCCTTGCTCCTACCAAAACCAATGATGCCCCTTTCTCCACCCTTGTTAATACCTTAGCTCCTTTGCAAGCAAAAAGGGAAAGAAGAGGAAGGTTGATGAAGAAAAAGAAAATTTTGAAGAGACTATAGAAGGGACCCACAAGAATCCAGGTAGGGCCATAGGGGGCCAAGGTGGCAAACCTCACAAGCCTTCCAAAATTAATAAGGAAGGTTTCCCTTCTAGAGTGCATAGATCAGGGTAGATCGTTGGCAAATTAGCCCCAAAGGCTAGACTAATTGACTATTTAGAAAGTGATTTGGATGAAGCAACCTAGGAAGAAGAGTTTGAAGAGTTATAAATCTAAGAAATTTTGAAGGACACTAGAGGGAAATATGCTTCTCGAGTTTTTGAGGTCACTTAAGAGTAGGGTGTTGACACTATGGAAACTGTTGAAAATAAGGGGAAGATTCATGTCAAGGAAGCTAGTGAGGGCACAAAGAATGAGACTGACTAGAAAACCAAAATTGGGGCCTTGAAGGACTAAATTCAAAATCTAGAGAAGGTTTTTGCCAAAGGCCTTTGAAATAAAATTTTGTTGAATATGTCTATGTTGGAAGTGGTGGGTAATTTTGGGAATGCTGACAATGTGGAGAATGAGAAACTTAATGATCTTGTTAATTCAATAGTTATGTATTTAAGACCTTTCTGACTCTGGTCTTTCAATTGTTTATGTTTTTCTTCTGATTGTTGTTCTCAGCTGTGCCATTGTTCATATGCTGGCATCTTTTGTTTGCCTACCTTCTTGTCTTTTTTGACTATATAGGGTTCGGCCCCTAGTTTTCCGCCTTACTTAATCAAAAACATAATCTGGCATCATAATAGGTTTTGTATTGGTTTGCATACCTGATGAGGTGTATTCTTTACTTTATCTTCCTCTTACTCAAATTCTATATGTTCTTATTTTAGATATAGTGTATATAGTAATAACTGATCTACTATATATTTTCATTTATAGATTCACACTTCAAATTGTACTCTCTCTATGTACATCTAGTATCACATAACTTCATGAGCTTCTCCCTTACAGGTAAGTTGAGGTATTCTTTCTTTTTTCCTTTATCCTAGTATTTCACTTTGCTACATCACTAAAATAAAGGAGGGGGGGGAATATAGTCATATAAAATGTGACATTAGATGACTTAGGCATGGCTAATGACACCCAACCTATAGGTCCTCCTTCTTGCTCACACAACCCTTTTAGGCTATCCTTTCACCAATTATTAGTCATCTATAGCCTTCCAAACTTAGCTCTTTTAGAACTAGATAGACCTTTAAATCTTAGATATATCCCCTTAAGTCTCATCCCTTTAGGATAATAGCACCCAAATTGGATAGAAGTGCTAGAACCTAGGGTGTCTTATTTTTGTTGTTGTTATCCCAGTTCATTTTTACCTCTAATGATCAAATTTTCTCAAATCCTTATCTTTTTCCCTATCATCCTAATATAAGTTCATTTCACTGATGATAATAATTACCTTATAAAATTCCATTAAAATCCCATATAGAAGGGTTGGTACTCATTTAGAGGAAAGAAGTAATAATACAAGTAAGTACACTAAAAAAATCTTCCCTATTCTCTATATATAGCCTTCTAAGAGCATTTCAAACCTATTAAAGCACTCATACCAGTCCCTAGTCATCCAAAGTACATCTAGTTTCACATATAGTTGCATATATCACATATAATTACACCAAACACTTCAATGTGAGAACTACATTAGCTTGATCCATTTTTAGAGTATTGGTATGTAGGCAGCGTGCCCACACATGGGATGTGAAGTGCATCCAACATATCCTTTAAACACTAACCCCTTATCTCTCTTTCCCAAGTTTCCATTTAAGTTAAAACACAAAGAGATCTTAAAGGTTTTGAATACTAAATTAGACACACAATGAGCTCTACAGGGTTCTAGGCCTCAAAAGTTCATATATAGGGTGACACATGCTTGCTAAATAGAACCCAAAAATATTTTAGCCTCAAGATAGTAGAATTGGAATAGGACTATAGTGATAGACAATAGGGTGTCCACTTTTTTTGCTCCTATCCAACACAAAAATGAAGTTCAAGAACCTGTCTTAGCCTATTTTTTGGTCTTACTCCCCTAGTATCAGGTCTTGTCTCAATCTAGATAAACTAGAATATGCTAATTCTATTTTCTTTAACTTCTTGCTATATTCAGGAAAGGTAAAAATATTACCCATTTACACAATTAAATAGGTTAATTAAAACATATTATTCACTAATTTACATTGATTAGACCCATTTATTATTTAGGAATTAAACATCTAATTTCTTAAAATAATAAAACAGGATGCATTTGATCATTGATGATTACTACTTCAAAATAAGCCCTAGCTAATGAAGCTATAGCTAGAAGATATCGTATAAAAAGTATATAAGTCATAGGATCTACTACATCTTTGTATATTTCTATAGCTAAAAACTCATTAGGCTTATAAGGTTTTATGGTCCTGCTATACATTTTTTGGAACCTAGAATTATAGGACTTTATGGGCTTGCTTGCATCCCTCCTAATGGTGGTAAACTACTAGTATATAACACATGGATGAACAATTTTGACAAAATTTTCTATGATAGTATTATTGAAACCATCCAATCTAGTGATATAATTGTTAAGCAAATCAAGAAACCATTCATATGCAACATATTTACAAGTAAAGGGGAACTATGTACATGTTACATCTTCATGTATGACATTTAACAACCTTAAAGCATCATACCTCAAAGGACTATTATCTTTGTCTAAAAGAAGCACAAAGATAGGTCAAAGACCACAAAGATCAATGATCTTTATGCTTCTAAGCAAATAATTATGCAAAAGTGCAAAGATAACACCAATCTTATATCAAAACATTAAGATTAGTAAAGATTCAACCAATTCACAAAGAGAAATCCCTCCTTCTAGCACCAGTGAGACTTGTTGATGCCTCTAAATGTATCATAGATGTCCTTAATATTCAAAGAACACTTCTCATTTTATAATTCTAGGATTTTAGAGCATGAGTAGAAAGTTTTGGCAACTTATGTTACCTATGGTGAACTAGAAATAGAGCAATGTTTAGAATTTCTACAAAATTTATATTAATTGATGGTTAAGAACCACCATTAACTAAGTCTTTTCAAATTGTAAGTATCTATGCTAATACTAGTGAATTATTATCAAAGTTAAACTATATAAAATTCTGAATGGACATTATAATGAAATTTAAACTAAAATTATCTAGTTAAAAAAAAAGAGAGAGAAGGGTAAGGTAGAAAGAGAATAATTAATTATTGATCTTAGCCTCAAAATTTATGACAAAGTTTCAATTACAACTGAGTATGCATTTACCTAGTATATAGTGCAAAATAGCATACACTCAAATCTCACTACACACCAAACAAACCTCCAAGGGTAATATAGAGAAGTACAAGTAAGAACTGAATTTACAAAAAAAATTACTACCACACTCAAATAGCATTTTCACATTCTAATGAAGAGAAAATAAAATGAATTAAATTCAAGATCATTGAAATAATGTAGCATAACCACAAATTCGCAACCCTGCAATCAAAGATGCAACTCAAAATTCATAGAAACTATTCAATTTAAAGACTTAAGACTAACAATTGAGAGAAAATCCATGTAACAATTAACACAAACAAACTTGGATAATCCTTTAAGAATTCCTTGTTTGTATTAACTACTCAAAGTATACAAGTGTTTCTCAAAATTCTCTCCCTTTATAAGATGGTAGTACTACCTTTTATAGGAGGATAAGGTAGTATACCGATTAGTTATAAGATATAAATATACAATAAGTAAGGAAAACTATCCTTTTTCTAAAACATTTTAGAAAACACTTACTTTTCCAAACTAAACTAACCTAGAGGAAATATGCTAACAAACCAGTACATGCCTTTACAAAAGGATATTCTATTTTCAAAATATTACAAAGTCATTTATAAAATAGAATATCATTTAATTACCTAGTTGGTGGGCCCTAATTTTGATAACTTTTTTTCTATTGTTGGAGGATGTTCATAGCCTTTTAATGCACTCATTAACTATTTCAAAGTCCACAGCTAGTCTTAAAAGACACTCCTCATTGTCAACAAGAGTATTCAATTCTTTGTCATTTCTGGCCATGGCTTCTTTTATGCTTCTATCCTTATTCCTACATTAAGGATCATGTCTAGGATCCTACTATTATCCTCCCTAGAGTGGCCTTAACTTTTAATTTTTATTTCTTGGTTTACCAAAGTATCCCATGTTTGAATTCATCATCCCTAATGATGCCTAGGATAGTGACCTATGTAGGGTTAGTTAGCAAGGTCCCCAAGAGTTGTTTAGTCCTCCCAATTAGCTCCTCCTCATCCTTCAAGAGCCTTTCCAATTCTTGTGGACATGTATTCAAACTTTGGATCTTTTCAAAAATAATTTTTAAAATGTCATTAAAATGTCCCAAGCTAATTGATTTAAGCCCAAGAATATACCTTCAAACTTTGATGTCGATAAACCCTATTATTTTGTCATGTGAAGCTTGATATTGGGCTATAAGACCCTTGACCACTATGTTCTAATATGCTATTACACTCTATCTCAACATTATTGATTTTAAGGCCACAAACATATCATAGAAGGATTCATCCAAAAATTTGATCATTACCTTAGGCACTGATAAGATAGCTTGTGTCTTCAAAACCTCATTCTTCCTCTCCAAATTAGTTATTCTTTGCTTCATACCTCTAATGTTTGCTCTGACTTGAGATGAATGAGCTTTAACTAGGATTTAAACATCCTCTTCATGAATGGGTAGTTAATTAGGATGTTATCCCCCAACTAGAGTTATGCCTATAAATGGCTCCACCTTTTGGAATGTGAACTCTTTAGTTCCCACCATGGACTTTCTAGTCATAAATATCTCTAATATAGCTATCTTTGGATTGAATTGCATCATAGTAGTTGATTCAATGTACTTTAGAGTTTAGGGGCCTCCATTGGGTACTACTTAATGTTTTTAGAGCATCTATCTACTTTGTATCTAACCTTGTAGTAGCCACTATTCTTATTTCTTCTTCCTCCTCCATCAAATCCCTTATCCATGGCTTGATAATATCATGTACATCAATGTTAATAGTCTTGGTTAGGACCCATGAGTAGTAATAGGTGGGTATTTTCTATATTTTTCCATAGATGAACCAATCAGGGATGTTTGGTCCATAGATAGGGTTTTCATCATTAAATAAGTTGAACTCACTCATGGGGTGAGTGAAAGTCAACATTAGCTTCTTTGATCCAACTAAGACCATTACCAATTCTACCTTTCTCTTCTTTAATGGTGTCATTAGGACTAGGTCTAAGGCAGCTTATTTCCCTTTTTCTTTCTTGACCTCCTCTATTTGGACTTGTGCTTCTTCAGCATGCTCTTCTTCTTCATCAGAGCCATATGATTTAGCATGTAATTTGAAGGCATCCTCAACTATTTCATTTGGCTCCAAGGAAATCATGTCTAAGTATTCCATAGGAAGTTTGGTCTTTAGGGAGGGATTAAGGATGATGGGCCCTCACTAGGTTTCTTTTCCAACTTTCCCTTATTAGGACCCTGTGCAATTTGTGTTTAGGGTTTTTTCCCTTCCACTTGTCTTTACTCTTGATGGGGACTTGAAGGTCCATGAAAAAAATGGTATTTCAAAGGTTCCATTTTCCATATGTCTCTAGGGGAATTCTAAACACTGGTCAATTTATGCTCAAGTCTAATGTTATATCCCTTAAGCCTTACAAAAATTTCTTCAAAATTATTTACTCTGATATATATGGTTTCATGAACATAGATTTGGTGCACATACATTGGTTTGGGAAATTCCTTAATTTTTAACTATGTGGAGACCATGCCATTAGGTTCCCACATATTCAACTCATCAAGTTGTAATATTAAATATTCCTTATGCCTAGCCTTAGTAGTCACTTGATCCCAATTTTCTAACATAGTCATACCAATAGTCAAAGGAAAGGGATGGAGGAGGCCTTTCCTATTATATTTTCACACTCTATCCACACCATTAAGAACTTGATATATAATTTATTTCTCTACCATCTTGATGGGAACACAGATAGGCAACCCATATGATTAGATCAAAATCCCTTCAATTTTGATCACTGTACAATCTAGATACAATCAGATGTCTCTAATTAGATCCAAATATTTCTTGATTAGAGGGATTATCCTAGGCATAAGGATCCCTATGATGGATTCTACGAAGGATGGATACACATAATCATAGACGAATTATATTTTATGCTTATATTTGAATATGTGTAGCTTTAAATAGTGGTGAGAGACTATGAATTAACCCTTAGGTGACCAATTTTTGATATAAGGAATCTAGGTGGAGGCTAGTAATGCATCCAATATATATGACATCATGTATAATTGGCTATTTGTGTTCTTATTAATGGTTCTAAATTGTCTTTCTAGATATATGTTGATCATCTCTCTAATTATAAGAGTGATCTCATTCTTTATCATAATGTAAATGTAAGACACTGAACTCTTATTAACATAAGTAATTGAAGGGTCTCCAGATATCCTATTTACTAGGGTCATAATTACCCTAACCCCATGTCTAAATTATGTAACTAGGATATTTCCATCAGGGTTTCAAATCAAATGGTTCCCTTAAATAAACTATGGCCTAAAGATGGTGTCTAGATCATTCTTTCCAATCCATTCCTTAATAGTGGGCAAATATAATTAGGTTTTTAGAACCTTGTAATAACTATCAAAGTCTAATGGGGAAATGAATTTAATTATTCTAAATGTCCTTTAATGAAAAATCCAACCGTACTCAATCTTATAATCCTTAAAAATGGGAGTAAGGATGTCGATATAGTGGATTACCTCTAGTTTGGCATCTACATGGTGGAGTCTGGTCATTTAGGCTATAACTAGGTTGTAATACCTTCTAGTTATAGTGGAAATCTTTTGTTCTTCTTTTGTGATGGCTTGCATCTCTTTAATGGTCCAAAATACCTCAACCCAGTTCCTATTACCTATGTTCAATGTAATAGTGTCTAGGCTTCTATCCTTAAAGACCCTCCCTTCATTATTTGTAGACAAATACAGCTCTGTCTTGTCCCTAAATTATTTAATTTAAGCTATCATGGCTTCCAAACATTGCAAATTACTTACTATTATGTTATAAATTTTCTTTGGCTTAATTATTTTGCGATTGAATTACAATTAGACTATCCTTTATCTTAACTATGATCAATCTAAACTTGAATTAGGGATTTTATGTAAGTTTGGGGTTCTCTTGAAGCTTCAATGGTGATGGCTTACTTGGACATTAGCTTATACATGCCTCAAATTTTATTTTGACTTTCTCCTTTATACTTTTACATTTTTGAACACACAAGATGTTCATTTTTATCATTTTGTGCTTATATGACACTTATTTGGCATCTATCTATCAATTTTCAAGGCATTTTTCATAAATTCCTTCAAAGCACTAGCCATTGGTATTTTAAAATTTCCTTTTACTTCACACCATTTGATTAAAATTCAAGGATTAGCATGGGCCTTTGATTATGATTCAAGACCTTGTATATTATTGACCACCTTTGCATTGAGCCCCATGGCTGTGACACTTGGCACCTTTGTGGGATTTTTGAGCTCCATATCCTATACTAGTCATATATTAAACATGTGACTACCATGTGTTAAGCCCATGGGCCTTCATAGAAGCATCACAAAGTCACTAGCTATTTCATGTTATTGGATTAAGAGCCATTATGAATCATGGACCATCAGAGCCTAAAAGATGCATGGGCTTTAATTTGTGCATAGATATACAAAGGAATTAGGTTTAAATGCTTTTAGCTAAGTCTATTTCATATTAATAAACATGAAAAGACTTAGGTTAAATCATTTTATGCTACTTTTTTAGAGAATAATATCAAAGTGGCCCCTTTAAATGATATAAAAACATGCTTCTTTTATCTAAGTAAAATGTTTGAAGAGATTCAATTTGATATCATTATGAACATCAAAGAAAACCTTGTGAACATCAAATGACATTTATGAGAACATCAAATTTAATTTCATGAAGTTCTTAGTTTTTATGGGTTTAAAGTTGATGGTCATGCAGACTTTAATGATGACCTCATAGATGTCAAATGATGGTCATGAAAACATAAAATTTAAGCTCATAAATTTCTCATATGTGAGAACACCATGTGGTAGCTCGATGAGGGTTCTTGGGCCTTATAACTTTTAAATGTGGTCTTCACTCTATTGGATCTAGATCCATGAGTGATCGTCAACAATTGATCATGATCTAGGTATTTATACATGATTGGTTCATTTGAATATGTGGGACAATTTTCTATAAAAATTAAAATGTAGGAGTACCACATGGTGACTCCATGGAGCTTCATGAGTCTTTGAATTTTCAAATTTGGCTTTGTTCCATCCGATTAAAATCTGTGATGAAGCATAAACCATTAGATCTATAAAGAAGCAAGGTTTTTAAGTGAGAACCCAAGATGAAATAAGACTTAGGCTAAAAATTTTAAGATCAAGGTCTCATTAATGTTAATAAACATAAATGGGGCCTTATCATTAAGTATTTTGGCTAAATAGGAAACAATAAATGGGGCCACGCTAAAAAATCAAAATTATCCTACCAATCACGAATGTTAGACCCAGGTAGATAGAAACTTAGGGTAAAGCTTTGAGACTAAGGTATTATTTGCATTAATAAATGTCAACGGGGATTTAGGGTTAAAAATTTAGGTTAAAAGTTTTAGCAAATTGGATCATGCTTAAAATAAAAGGACCATGCTAGCATAACATTAGACCATGTTAGAAATATAAGGAATAAAAGGGGTAAGTAAAAGGGGACTAAGCATAATGTTTAGGCTAAGGTTTGGTCATGTTAAAAAAAATGACCATGCCTTAACATAAAATTATTCTTAAATCCAAAACAAATTTAAAATATTCCCACCAAATTAAAATTTTAACCAAGGGTTTATGCTAAGGGGTTTTGAAAGAGCTTTCAAAATATGAATCTAGATTTGAATTTTCACAAACCTAAGGCTAGTGAAAACTTGGATAGAGTCTCTTTAAAAATTCCAAGCATGATCCCTTAAATAGGGATACATGAAAACTACAACTTATAAGACATGAAGACCAATTATTAGTAACATTAGGCAAGCTCAAAGCAAAACCCTAAACTAGTAACCCAACTTTATCAAAGTGGATGATCTTAAAAATCTAACAATGATCTAATCGCATTGAGTTTTTAGTGTTTAAGGTTCAAATTATCCCAAGGGTCCCATTTTTCAAAAATGGGGTATGTTTACCTAAAAAAGAAATTATAACTTGCTTTATTATATCTAGTAAAAGCTTATGTTTTTGTATATCTAAGACTACTTTATATGACTATTTGTATAAAACTAGTAGTTAGGTCTAAAAATACTAGACTATGGTAATATGGGTAATCATAGGGTATAGTATGTTTGACACTAATTGTGGTAGTTAGAATCTATAGTTAAATGTGTATTTTTACCTAGATGGTAAAAACTACAATCATTATTTTTAGTATGGGATAGAAAATAGTGTATCATTCATATGTTTGATGTAATAAATGTATGACTTGATTACTCCTATGTTTAGCATGTTATGTGATATGATTACTAGTAGGATGTTATTTGAATGCATCTTGGTTGTTAAATTTATGTTTAGTGAGACATTATCATTTCATGAGTATGAATTACATGTCAGTGTGATATCTTGCAATAGAATAAATTTTCTATAATACACTGCATGTTTAGTTTTAGAAATCTTTCAGCACATGGGTACTTTCTTGTTACTCTAAATTCATACACCATCACTATCTACTCATTTGTGAATGGAGGGCCATTCCATAATGGGATTAGTACATGGAATTTTTATCCATGGTTGGTGTAGAAAAGTGTTTGGATGATTTTCTTTCTCCCCATAATAGTACTACTTTTGAGATGACTCTTGATATTGCCATAGATTACTAGAGAGTCTGGAGATTCATGCTCCAAGGATCCTTGCATCATATTTTTTTACTTTTTATTATATTGTTTTATTTATTAGAAACTTTTTTATGTAGAATTGTAATTGCCTATCTACTATAGATTGACAACAGTGGATGAATATTGTACCAATAGTGCCTAGATATTTGTAATTACTTTCTATGATTGTATTATGATTTTCATATATTGATAGTGATTAGTGGCTAATATATGTCATGTGATTATTTAAAGTTATCAATCTTGGATTATTTTGTATTATCACTACTTAGATTCTCATGGTGTAATATATTATTAGTTTTATGTTTAAAAAAAATAAAAAATTTACTAGTTAGCACCCAACAGGGTTGTTACAGTTTGATGAAATGCAATAGAGCTACATCATATTTTTATTCTAGTTGAATCAAATCAAAAGGAAATATTATATCTTAGCATCTAGTTCTAAGTAATATATCATGAATTATAATGCCAATAGTCTTAAGATAACTAGGAATAATGAGTCTTTTCCATAAACAATATGATAAGGTGATGTTCTTAAGGCATAATTTATCCTATTACTATCAAACCAAAATGAAAAATTTATAACATTATGCCAATCCCTAATATTTTTTACCAAGTTCTTAATTACATCAAGCAAATTTTTATTATTATACTCTACTACCCCATTACCATGTGAGTAATAATTATAAGATAATTTTAGGATTACATTGTTTTAATAGGCCCATTCAATGAATTGGCGTGATGAAAAGGTGGGACCATTATCATAGACTAGAATAGTAAGCATCCCAAACCTGGTGATGATATGTTCTTATTATAAGTTGATTACCACATTAGTTGTATTATTATTACATGTTTTATATTTATTCCAATGGTTATAGTAATTAGTTTTCATAAGAATAAACATGTGTCCTATTGAGTAGTTAGCATTGATCACTCTAATAAATTCCAATGCCCATTTTAAAAATGTTTGAACCTCAATAACTAGTTCTAGTGGTATGATAGAGGTATGTTCTCTATGTGTAACAACCAAGTAGGTATCATACCTTTAGACATGAGTATGTGCATATTTATAAAATTGATTCCAATAATACCCTACTCTAAGTATTTGATTAGCTATATCACTCCCTAAACTATGACTAGTTCCATATTTCGCATGGAAATCACTAAATACTATAGCTAATTCTTATTTGTTTAGAATCTTAGATATATGCCTTCATGATTCCTTATATATAGAATACATGATTTGATCATAAAGTTACTTTTTAAGAGTAAGGATCTTATCTAAGTTGAATTGAGGTGACTTAGACACTCATTGTTTAATAAATAGTATAGAATATCCTGGTACCAATCATAATTTATGAGATCTTACCCCATGTACTACTAGTAAATTATCTATGAGTCCACTTGATCCATGGCCTTACTAAGTCCTTCACCTCTTAAAATTTTCATTGGCTTGATTTATACATAAAATTCTTAGAGAATGGTCATCCACTTACCTCTTTACTCACCCAGCTCATTTTTCATTAACATAGCCTTCACCATTGTGTCAGGAACAACTATAAATACCTAGATACAAATAATGTAATGTATAAAATTTTTGACTACTTTGATAAAGGAAAAAGATTATTTGTTTATAATTTATTACCTTAGTTATAAATTATGGAGTAAATATATCATGAATGAAATAGGATTCTCATCACTATATTCAAATAAAATCACTCAAGTGTTTTGAAGTGAATGAGTAGATGTATAAGGGTTATGTATAGTTAGGATTGATAAGCATTGGTGTATTTATAATTAATTTCTTGATCTAAGAAAAATAAACTTGTGATTCAACTATCCCCTCAATCTTAACATCCTTCTTTATCATATTATTTAGTGTTCACACTATATTTTAAGATCCTAATATGAACTTCCTAACGAAGCTGATCTTGCTAAAGAATGAGTTCAACTCTTTTCTGGTACCAAGTAATGATTTTTTTAGAATTTCCTCTACTCTTTTAACTTCTAAATATATCCCTCATTTTTAAATGATGTGTCCTATAAAATTACCTTATGTGACCCCATATATACACTAATTTAATTTCAAGGAGGTTCAATGATATTTGTGCCTATGTCAGACTACTCTTAAGTCCTTCACATGGTTGTCTCTATTATTGGAAAATATAGTTACATTATCTATGTGTATGAATATTCATTTACCAATGATATCCTTGAATATCCATGGCACATTAGAAAGTATAACCCACATTTCTTAGGCCAAACATCATCTTTTTTAGTGAAAATATACCCCACTTTGTTTTAAATGATGTCTTGATCTGGTCCTCATTATTGACCACTACCTAATTATATCTTGAATACACATCTATTAATAACATCATTAAAGATTCATTCACTACTTGTGGGACTTCATATAGTGAAGGGATTAGGTAATTTTTTTTTTATGATGCTTTGTTCAAGATGTGGAACTTAACACACAACCTTAGCTCTCTAATTTTCTTTCTAATTGACACCAAATTGGCCACCCATGTGAAGTGCCTAATAGGGAAGATTATTCTCACTTGAATTAATTTTTACACTTCCTTGAATATCCATGGTTTTAATAGTGGATTCACTAGTCATTATCTCTAACAAAATGGTTTAACTCCTAGATTAATAAGAATGGCATGCATGAGAATAGATGTGTTGAATAGTTTTAAGTCCTCGAGAATTAAAAAAATAACATCCTTAAAATCCATTAAGGCTTTAACAAATTATTGTTTTTATTTTTTAGTGCATTTCATGCCTAAAAAAACATTATTCGATTCACTAATATTTCTTAGATTAAAATGATAGTGCAACATACCTTTGGTGAGGCGTGATTTTTATTTTTCACCTTTTCAATCCATGTTGAATAGATATTCTAATGAGACCATGCCCTTATGTATAATGTTGTTTTTCAAATTGATTACCCCTTCTTCATTCGGTTCAAACTCTTCTCTATAGTCTTCATCTATAATATGGGCCTCAAATACATATGTGTTTGTGATGAATTTGATGATATGTTGATAATCATTTAATATGTGAAAGTTCATGATTCTATCAAGAATAAGAGTAGAAAATAACTCCATAGAGAACCTTCTCAACTTAGAATTATCTATATGTTCTAGAGTACTCACAATTATTGCTATTACATTATAGTATAATTTATTTCACAAGGCAATGTTTGAATGTTAAATGCATCAAAATACTCTATTAAATTCCACACTCAGTTACAATATATAGATAAATACTTGTCATTACAAGCATACTAGCTTCTTATCTACCTAACCAACACTTCTAAATCACTAAGTACCTTGAGATTATTGAATTTATTCCTGAGTGTAAACAAGATACCATAAAATAGTACCTCATGCTTATCTATGTTATTCATGCAGGTAAAACATAGATTAAATGTAGATAAATATGGTTTTCCTTGAGGATTATTGAGTTCTACCCTAGAACCGCACTTGCTCTTAGATTTAGAACCAACAAATTTTAGTATCCATAAATGATTTTCAATTGTGTGTATACTTTTGATAAGTGGGTGTTACTACGACATTAATATTTTCATTGATTTCTGCAATGTAAATTAGCCATACCTCTTATTTATTAATTGATAGAGATATTATGGTTAAGTCCTTAGTGTAAAAAGTGATCATAGGGATATCCAAAATAATTAATTTCTCTTCACAAGTGCTCACAAACTCCTTATCTTCACTTGGATAACTCTCATTATGCTTATTGATTACTGACTCAACCATTCCCAATATTGACAAGATTTATTGGTGACTTTGGTTTACACTTAGAATAGCTTGATTCATGTCCCCACATACTATTGAATTAGTAAGGAATGGAGTTTTATAGGAGAATATAGTAAAACATCCTCATCTAACTAATATAGATCCTCAAATTCTTAACTTTCTTTTATGAATAACATGTTGATAAATAACTTATTATACAATGTTATTTTCATGTTTGCTTAGTTCTACTAGTTTGTCAGTTGGTGAGGGAGTGGAGATGTTATTTGGTTGATAATATGTTGAGGGTTATTTATGTGGAAAAGGGTTTTGTATTGAGTTCTCATCAGGTAGAACTTGAGTGTTATTAGGCAAAGTAGATAGTCAACAAAGTTTGAAATTTATTCCACAATTGATAGGTATTTCCCCTTTGAAATTATTTAAATGTATAGACCTCATCTAGGTTATCTTCAATATCATTATCACTCTCAAACAATAACTCATAAGTATATAATACTAGAGTTTTAATAAGGTTTCTTCCACCTTGGTTAGATTTTTTATCAAGTGCATGGACTAGTTATAGATTTTCCATCTCTTTTTGAATATATTTAAGGCACAAATGAAATTATCATGGTTAGTTTTACTGTGGTAAATTATATGGTGTATCCTAGAACAATAAAAAAATTTCACTACGTTGGAATCACTATTATTACTTCTCTAATTATTAATATCTAGTGGGATAGGCACACCTCTATTGTTTGGCCTAGTGTTCAAGTTTTTTTGGTTTTATAGAAGTTGAAATTTATAATTGATGGAAGTTATTTGTATTTTGGTTAGTATTTTTTATAATTTCATATGAAAATTTACCATATAATTTTTGAACCTCTATAGCATTTAATACAAATTTTTTACCTCTAGGTTCACATAGTATTTTGTGTATTTCCCACTTGCAATAAGGTATTAGTCATCGATGACATAATGTTTAGAAATGTAAGGAAAATATAGTGTGTTTTGTTATGTATATTATTGATATGAATTTAATTATTTAGGAATGATGGGACAACCTATTGGTTTCTAGTTTAATTAGCATATATACATTATTATTATATGCAAAGGAAACAAGTTGATTATTTTCCTATGGCAAAACATGACTAGGAGGTACATAAAGCTAACCATTAGGAATAAAAATCATTGGGATTAGATTGAAAATTATATTTTGGATTACATATAGGGTACCTAATATTTGATTCAATAATGATTTATTGTGTTGACAGGTATGATTGATCATTGAAGTTTGGTTATTAGCACCTAGATGAACCAATGATGGTATAGGATAAACTCCATATACCTATGGAACCATCTATTATTTAATTTTAGTAGCCTCATTTTAGGATAAGGATAAACATGAGAGGTTTGATAGGGTTATTTTAAGGAAAATTGAAGTCATTGAGTCTCAAGATTTCAATTATTTCTATATGGTAGTCACTTCCATTTGAGTATACGGGTCTTTCAACCTTTACAAAATATTGTGGAGAATTAATTGAAGACACTCATTGGATAATATAGATCACTAAAGTGTGTATAAAAGTGGTGATAAAGGAAAAAAATATCAATGCGTATCCTAAAGTGGTTAATAAACATGGTTTTAATATCATTCTACGAAGTTATAGATTAGTTAGGTAGCCCAAGATACCAAACATAAGCAACTTATCCCAAGGAATAAAGAAATAGGTATCATGTCACATCCTAATTTTGAATTTATGTTTAAATTAAGGCATATTTGAATACATGAATATCCTCCTTAGTTATTTAGATCCCATGAGGTGTATACTTTGGGAATTGATATTAGGATTCTTAGGCAAGTCATGGGCAAGACTTAGAATATTCACAGGGCATCTACCTCCACCAAGACAAGTGGGATTATCTAAAATTAGTGGGTTATGAGGGGAAATAAAAGGATTCATAAATTAATCTATAATTTTAGGTTAGATAACATCTTAGTTTTCCTTTATTTACCCTTAGTTTTTTATGCTCAATGAGTTCTAAAAACTCAAAATCAGCCTCTATGGACTTTGATCTCATGGGTATTCATCTAATTTATAGTTTATCTTTCAAAATAACTGAGTGTGTAAAATTCCTCTAAGTGTAAAAGTTTAATTTTTTTTTCTAAAATTTCATTTTGAGGTTCATGGATAGGTGGCGGCCCTCCTTCTAGAACTAGTTCCATTGTCATGCATTTTGACACATGCAAATAATCTAGACTTATATCATGACTCACATATTTTGAAAGGAATTTCATGTGAATATTTCCAAGGTTTATATATAACTTTTATGGTAACATTTATATTCACTTATATTCTCCGTGTGACCATTTAACGTCAAGGTACTTTTTTTGGTATACCTATTCCAAACTTCAAACTTCGTTTCAATGGGTTTTGGTACTTGAAAAATTTAAAATACAATGCATTTTTTTTTTCATTTGAATGGGTTTCATGTCATGTTGAAAATTTAAATGTATGCATTAATCCACTCATTAATCCATTAGATTATAATAAACAAAAAAAATTAACTTGAATTTAAAACATTCTCAATAAAATAGTGTTTAGGGTTTTTCTCAATGTGTTTATAGTTAATATTATCCTTCATTTATTATATTTATTTTCACATTAAATAATTAATTTTCTTAATTTAAATAACTATTTAAATAAATATAAGCATTAACAATATATTTCATTAAAACCCTAGCTAAAAAAATAATTAAAAATAGTAATAGATAAGGGGAAGGGAAATAAAATAAAATCATGTGATATACCAAGTGAATTTGAAGCCACTACTTGGGTACAACATCCATAAATCAATCCATTATGTGACTAGATGATCCAAAACCACCAAATTAATGATGAAATAATCTAGTGGGATTGAAATAATGGGAATAAGAGAAATGACAACTATTCAGATGGGAAGATCACCAAATAAACTTCCACAATCTTATTTGAATCAATATTTTTGTGTTGATATAAATGTTTGAGTTGCTTACAACCAATTACATCTAAAATATGTTATCACAATGATAGGATAATAGGTTTTGAAGAGATAAAAATAAAATAATATGAAAAAAATTAAATGGGATAGATTCAAATCTCTTGTGGGAGGAGAAAAATCCAAACCTTTGAGTGTCAAATGAGCTAATATATAGAAAAGGGCCTTCCATGGGGGAGGTTTTCCATTAAAAATGATCCAAAAACCTTAATTAATGATCCATCTACCTATTTTCCTTCATTCTCCCCCAAACTCACCACTTTTACTATTCATTGCCTAAAAATAGACCAAAACACAAGTTAAAACAAATAATTAAAAGAAATGAATAGTAAAATTGATAATAAAATTTGAATAGCTTTTTTCATAGGTAAAATCAAGAAAAATTAAAGGTAATATTGCATCTAAGATATTTTAAATTTTTAAAAAATAAAATAGTTTGATTTTTTTACACCCAAGTGAGAAGTTATCATCAAAAATATAAAAACTATCCCAAAATTGGCCCAACAAACCTTGTTAGGTTTTCTGGATCATCATGATTATATTTTTCAAAATTTTTATTTAAACCCTATAGTTATAATTAAGATTTGAAAACCTAAATAGAACTAAGGGGAACCTTAGAATGTTTATAGACCTAATCAGTCTTTTTCCCTAATTTCCATTATGTACTATTAGTAGGAAAAAAATTTCAAAGATCATAAGGGCCTAGACCTAATTAGGGTCTAGACCACTAAAATATAATTGTGGGTAAAATTTTGGTGTTCACGGGGATAAAAATATTGAATAACATTGGTAATAGTTGGTGGGGTTTTGATTGGGTATTACATCAAATAGCATTCAACAAGGTTTTGGTAAGGTAAAATTTTGCAACATAGGTATCAAGATTTTAGGGTATCAAAGCCACACAAAGAACTAGGAAGGGAGTCATAATAACTTAATTACTTATATAGGACTCAGGGCACCAATTAATATTAAAAAATAGTTAGGGGATGTCCCCATTCTAATCAAGAATACATCCCTATCTAGAAAAATATGTTTTAGCCAAAGAAAACCTGATTAGAAACTATACGATAAAAATCTTGATGAATCACCTAGAGACCTACTTAGAGTTAAAAATCCTATCAACAAATAAAATGACTTGACACTAAATGTAGAATTAGTTATGACTCAAATTCTAACTAGCAAAGGAATGTAAAATAACACCCTCCCAGACCTAATCGAGGTTTGGGGACCTAATTAGGTCTAGGTAGTTAAATTTCAAACTTAGACAGAAATTGTGTTGAAAATCATGAATACAATTGGGCATGTGAATTTTGAATGGATAGAATAAATAGGGGATTTTTCATGGTTTTTAACTGGAGAAATAGGATTTTCCAAGTATAATATGAGGACTTAGAAGTCATTTTAGGGGGAAGTGACAAATATGAAACTTGATCTAATAAGCTTGGTGAACAATGTAAAACATGTATTAGAGGATGAAATGGTAGGGAAACAAAAATGACCCACTAGGGAAAATTAAGAGACCTTAGTAAGTTGGATAATAATTGGTTTAGATACCCCACAAGTGGGATAAGTGTCTCAAAAATACATTTCCACTCAAAGAGTAAGACATAAAACTTATCCAAACAAAATTGGTCAATAAGATGGGATAGACCCCATAGATCAAACATGTATGGAAATAAAAGTGACCTACTAAAGTAGTTAAAGTTATATGATAGAATAGGGAGGCAAGAATGCCATGTGAGTAGAGGTGAAACAAAATCCACTTTGGGGAAAGTGTTATATTAAAATTTATCATTTAAAAGGTAATCAAAATGGGATAGGTATTAGGATCCTAAATATAATATAAATCAAAGTGATTTCCTAGAGTAGGATAAAAAATCTAAGAGATAGGTTTCAAATTTGAATTAGGAGGTCAAAACTCCACTTTCACATTAAGTGTTATATATGAAGGTTTAATGCGCATACATGATCTTTCCAAAATTGATGGTTTTAGTTCCTAGTTTAGTAAAAAAACTAAGATAGAAGCCCAACGTAACTTTTGGGTACTGATACCAATGAGTCATTAGTGAAATCAAGAATAAATTAAAAGGAAAAAAATGAGGTTCCTTAATTTTTGCAATAGTTAGGGCATGTTGTGAGTTAGAAGTAAAATCATTGAGAGGGGGGTGAATTAGTGATGCAAGATAATTCAAATCAATTCCCAAATATTAAATTATTCAACATACATCAACTTCATCAAGAAACATAAACATGAGAGAACATACATCCAAAGCATACATCACATGAACACATCATATATGTGGGAAACCCTCTTGGGAGATAAAACCCACTGAACCCTACAAGATGGACTAAAATCCTATAAAATAATATCCCATATTTATACCAGCATCAAATGATCAGGGAACACCCATCCATTATTTTAGTGAGACACCAATCCCATAAGGAGCTGCTACCCTTGTCTAGTTGAGCACCCACAACAACTATACCTTTAACAAGAATTACCTTGAAAGGAGGAACCAACCCCCTAGGTAACAAAGAATCTAATTAGTTACCTAAAAAAATCACCTTGAAAACCTATTTCTATTCTTCAATTGATGATGCTCAAATTTTTTTGTACTCTTCACCTCTAATCTCTCTCAATCTACCTTTAGGGCTAACTTGCTCAAACTACCTCTTCTAGGTTCACTAAGTCTAATAACATGTATGTCCTCCTACATCAACTTAATTAGACAATCATGATTGACAATATTCAAAATTTTATGGTCCTAACTAACCTATACCTTCTATTTCAAATGTTCTCTCTTTCACTTGAATCCTTACTCACACAACCACTCAACTTTGCACACTCAAGTCTAGAAACCATCACTTTTGCTTTCACTCTTTAAAGGGTCTTCATGAATATTATATTTTTAGTCATCCATAAGACTTTATTTAACCATTAAGACATATATCATGCTAATAATAGCTCAAATCCATTCTTATAGATCAGCCATCACCTCATTTTCCCCAAACCATAATTAGGTCTTGGTGAGACCTAAAACAATCAAGCCTTTATACTCACACATTACATGTGAGACTACATTAGACCACCTTTATGATTTACCAATAATTTGAACACATCAAACCTATTTCCAATATCCAATTTCCTACTCCCATATGGTTTTATGCAACTTGGAACACCAACTCACACCTTGAAACTACAAATTAGGTCTCCTTGCTCTTTAGACTGTCATACATAAAAAACACACTCTCAAACTTATGAAGAAAATAATAAAACATTTCACATATACATAAGATTAGGTCACATGTATTTACCCTTAAGAACATTTTTTACACCCCCATGTTATTTAGACACATCAACATAGGTTCTAAGCACCCAATTTAACTCACTCAAAATGACCACTCAGACTGGTCATATACAATCAAAATATAGTCAAGCTATTTTGAATCTTTATATCTGATTAAGAGAATATTAAGACATCTAACACTTTTCCATAATCCTTAGATACTTATAGAACATCTTCATGCTCATTTTTTTCAATTCTACTCAGAACACCTTTAACTCATCTCTCTAAGATGGCCACTCAATCTGCCAATGCATTCAATAAAAAATAGTCAAATTTTAAGCCTTTATTCACATTTAATATGGATTTTTCAAATATCTAAAATACACACAAATATTATTCATGAGTTATACAACAATGTCCAATAGTTATCTCATCTTGGAACATTAAAATACTATCAAGAACACTTCAATTACCCTTCTCAGGTTACTTGTAGAACATGTTTAAAAAATAGTCAACTCTAAGCTTAATGTATATAACTATACGAACATTAAAATATTCTAAAAAGGTTATATGGATGCACATTGAATTCCATTATAACTTTGGTTTTCACTACATCAATAAATTCATCCTATATCAAAAGTTATAGCTCAAAAACTATGTACTATTTTTCCCTCATTAATGTAAAAATTCAAATCCAACGGTTACTAAGCAAATGTTAAACTTCAGACATGTTGACCTCATATCATACACCCTATAAAATTTGAAAAAAATTAATCCATTGATCTCCTCCTATTATCCCAATCTTTATCTTTCAATGCTTGTCATCGATCTTAGATCCTCACTTCTATAATTGTACCACTTGACAGCCTTGCATTATTTCTATGCATATTGACTTATTGACTCCAATGAAATTCCACCAATTTTCACCCATAATATTTGACATATTGGCTAAATTGAACCATTGGATCACTTTTTACAAGATAATGTGCACCATTGGATCATTATCTAGTCTTATGAAACACTCATCATTAGATTTTGATCCGATTAATGCTCACCATTAGATCTATCTAGACAATTTGACCTTAGACTTTAATAGAGTTAAACTTGATGGTATTTGGTTCAACACAGTCTACAAGAGAAACTATGAAGGTTTATAATTTGATCTAGGAAACACTTTAAGACTCTAAATATTTAGGGTAACTTCTTGGAGATATAGATAACATCTCCATGAAAGCTATTGACCACTTTTAACTTTATGAGTACCTACAATAAATGCACAAACTTTCTAATTCATTCATGTATGCATGATGTGCAGTGATGGTCAATGATGGTCTGGATTATTTTAAGCTATAATATGTATGTTCCTCTTTATAAATGATCAAATGACACACCATAAATTCACCAAGACATATATGGATGCCTCACAACTTCTTCTTTATCCTTACAGACCTAGATATGTGACATATTTTCTCCAAGCTATCAATCTAATCACTTTGTCATTAATTCACTATGAATCATGCCCTCTTTGACATCAATGCCAACCTAACATCAATGACCATGATCAATAATCTCCCCCTTCATCATGAATGGTAAAACACCCTCAAAATGACATCAATTGAATAATGAATTCATTCTAATCTTTCTTCTGCTTTGGCATTAATGAAAAATGGTCTCTTCCTCAACATGCCAAAACACATTCTTCAACATCATGTGTGTATTAAAAAAATTATTTAAGATATATATGATACTTACATACTTTCAATCATATGAAATAATTGATCCCCTTTAATATGTACCAATCTAAACTTGGACTCCTCTTAGACCTAACAAACTACTCACAAAGCTTATAAAGCTCCCCCTAACATCAATTTCTATCTCATGTCATCTATTTTTTTTATATGCACCAATCTAAACTTGGGCTTCTTTGATCCTTGGACCTATCTATCTATAAAACTCATAATCTCCATTTGCTCATGTATGAAGATTTAATACCTATTAAAAACATATGAATTGGTTTAATCAAGTCATCATATCAATATTCTTCAATTCACAACTATATAACACTTCTTCATATCTCCATTATGACTAGAACATCTCACAAATGCTCCCCCTCACATCATGTATAGATCTTCAAACCTTTCAAACTATCTAATTTATCTCTCCCTAACTCCATGGCATACACAACTTGTCATATACATAACTATGAGACCTTTTTCATGATATAAAAGATATGACAACATATTATCCTCATACTCCATATCAACCTTGTCTTTAGTCTTCATTATTTGATCAATTAATTTAATAAATTGACAAGTTATTACCTTTAGGACCAAAACCCTAAACACACTTTGAACACATTTGAACAATATTAAAATACCTTTCAATGCAATACAATGTCTTGATAACTCACCATCCTTGATCAATAAATTCAAAACCTCCATTCTCTACCTACAAAACTTCAAAACCAACATTTTCATTCTTCACCATTTGACCAACTAGACCATCCTTTAGATTTGATCAAAATTTGACTTTAGGATTACTATTTCTGAAAATATCTTATCATGCCCTTCCAACACATGTTATTATGACCTTTCTTGTCCTAAAATAACAACCAAAGCTCAACTAGCATCCACCATGCTTCCTCTTGCTTGTCAAGTGTCTCTTTTAATCTTAGATAGAGATAGCTTAACCCACAATGTCTTAGAATAGTGCAAAACTAGGAGTTGCTTACAACTCCTCATATTACTTCTCCTCCTTTATCATATGATATGTTTGGTTCTTCTTCTTCATAGGCTTGAGAGAGGTAACATGCTCATCCACTAAAATATTTTTTTAAAGAGTGATTTGACAGTACATGGAAAGAATAAATATTATGACATACCTTTTCATCTAAATAAATAACCTCATCACTAGGCATTAGCAACTAACGTTTTTTGCATGAAACATTCTAAAAAATAGTAGGATGTTCACTTATATTCATACCTACCTCAGAACTAGTCCTAATTGGCACCTTGTTCTTCTCTTTTAGCTCAACTTGAACTAACTTTTTATTCTCCTTTTCTACATGGATAGATGACACATTCTCTTTGAATTATTGAACCTTCTTCATATCTGATTCCTCTTTTGAATTAACAAGCAGTCCACCTTGATCTTTTAGATCAATTGAATTAGCTTTATTTATCTTCACTTCCTTAGGTTTCCATACCAAGGATTGACCTTTCTTGGGCACTCTAGGATGTCCATGCACCTTCTTATGACTTGAGATCTTGCTTATACAATTTCTTGATATATGAACAACTTGATGATAACAAAATAAAATAAAATAATTCATACCTTCTGGTTGATGAGTATTATGAATCTCAACAAACATACCATCTTATCTCTTAATTTCATTATCATCAAGCTTGACTATCTTAGGTCTCCATACCTTAGTATTTTCCCATCATTATAGGGAAAAATATAGAAATATGTCCCATGTCATGACAATTATAACAAACTAAATTATCCATATCTCTAACTAACGAGTTACTCTTCCTTCTATAATTTCTTTCCTTATGATCAAAAATACTACATACAAATTAGTCACCATGAAATGAAATTTCATATCTTATAGAATTTGTTTGCCTGATAGGTCTTCTCATGTTGCTCTTGGTGCTTACATTCTTCTTGTCTTTAACTAACCTATCTTGTTCCTTTTTAGTGTTGTTTACCTTGATATCAAATTTCTCATGCGCATCCTTTAATTAATATAGTATGGTATTGAATTGAATGCTCTCATCCTTTTTAGCTCTCATACTTGAACATGTTGCCTCTAACTAAATTTTGAGATCTTGGATGGTCTCCTTATCCCTTTTAGATTCTTTAGCCATGTCATCATTAAATATACATGATTAATATTCAATAATATTTATATAATCAAGACTGGACTTCAACTTGTCATGTTCACCTTGCTTTGAACTCAACTTGGCATTTGTCTCTTCTAACTGAGTCTTGAGATGTCTACATTCTTCCTCTTTTGAGCTCAGATTTATTTTTGTAACTCGTAACTGATCTTCAAAAATTATGATCTTATCTTTATCATCTTTTTATCTTGAGCTTTATTTCAAGTATTCTATCTCTTTATTAAACTTGATGCACTCATTCTTAATAGCCTTAAAGTTTGAGGTCATGATCTTATTTTGAGCTTCTTCTTGATCATCCTCTCTCATCTTACCTCTGTACTTCTCAAAAAATGCCTTGAGATGATTGCACTATTATTCACTTGATTTTAGACATTAATAAGTAACCTCCACTTGATATATAAACTCTTGATTCTCTTTCCTTAATTTATTATCCATATTTTACGTTGGATCACCTTCAAGTGGTTAAACTTACAAGGAATGTCCTTCTCTAAAACCAATTTTTAGAGGTATAATAATTAAGAGGGGGGGTGAATTAGAGATTAAAGATAATGAAAATAAATTCCAAAATATTAACTTATTAAACATACATAAACTTGATCAAGAAACATAAACATGAAATAACATACATCCAAAGCATACATGAGAGCATATATCACATGAATACATCATGTATGTTGGAAACTCTTTTAGGAGATAAAACCCATTGAACACTACAAGATGAAATACAATCATATAAAATAATATACAATATTTAGACCATCACTAACTGATCAAATAACACCCATACCTTAGTTTAGTCATACACCAATCCCACAAGGAGCTATTACCCCAATATAGCTGAGCAACCACAACAACTAGACCTTTAGAAAGTTTTACCTTATAATGAGGAACCAACCCCATATTTAACTAATAACATACTTATATAATTGAAAAAATCAACTTAAACACATATTAATAATATTTAATTTACGATTATTATATTTGTTTGCACTCTTCACCTTCAATCTCTCTCAAGTTGCCTCTAGGGCTAACTTGCTCAAACTACCTCTTCTAGGTTCAGTATGTTCAATGACTTGTATGTCCTCCTATATAGAATTAATAAAAAAATAAATAATGATACTCTTCACACTATAATGTTATTAATTTAGTGTTACCTTCTATTTCAAAGGTTCTCTCCTTCACTTGAATCCTGGTTCACACAACTACTCAACTCTACACACTCAAGTCTAGAAACCATCACCTTTGCTTTCACTCTTTATAGGGTCTTCATGAATATTATATTCTTGGTTGTCCATAAGAATTTAATTAACCCTTAATACATATACAAAAATAATACATAGCTAAAATTTATTCTCATAGGTCTACCATTACCTCATTATCTCCAAACCATAATTAGGTCTTGGTCAGACCTAAAATAATTAGGCATTCATATTCACATGTTACATGTGAGACTACATGGACCACCTTTACCAATGCTTCAAACACAAAAAATATTTAAAATATCCCCTTTATTTCTCCCATATGGGTCCATTTCACTTGGAACACCAGCTCACACCTTGAACATACCAATTAGATCTCTTTACTCTTTAGTATTTCATACACATACAAAATAGTCTCAAACTTATGAAGTAACTACTCAAATATTTCACATTTAAATATGATTAAATAACATGGGTAAACCATTTAGGACATATTATACACCTTAATGTTATTTATACTCATCAAAATAGGCTTTAAGCACTCAATTTAACTCACTCAAAATGACCACTCAGATTGGTCATATATAATCAAAATATAGTAAGGCTATTTGGAATCCTTATATCTGATTATGGGAATATTATAACATCAAATAGTTTATCATAATACAATATACTTATAAAACATATCCATACTCATTTTATTCTTCAATTATTCTTATAACACCTCCAAAGTCACCTCTACAAGATGGTCACTCAATCTATCAGTGCATTCAACAAATATAGTTAAATTCTAATCCTTTGTTCACACTACATATGGATTGTTCAAACCTAAAAAATCCACATATATATTATTCAAAAAGTATAAAACACTCTCAAATATTTATATCATCTTTAAACATCAAAATATTATCAATAACACTTTAATTGCCTTTCTTAAGTTACTTACAGAACATGTTCAAACACATAGTCAAATTCTAAGCTTAATATTTACAGCTATACAAAAATTCAAATATTATAAAAAGATTATTTGGATGTATCTTTAATTAATTTAAAAAAATTATTTTTAATACATCAATAAATTTTTCTTAGATAAAAATATATATCTTAAAAAATATGCACTAGTTTTCCATTGTTAATTTGAAAATTCAAATTCCAATAGTCATTGAGCAAATGTTAAACATCAAACATGTTGAACTCATCTCATATACCATGGAAACTTTGAAAAAATTCACTTCATAATTATCTTCATATTATCTTAATATTTATCTTGTAACACACATAATTAATCTTAGATCCTCACTTTCATGATCATGCTACTTCGCAACCTTGTGTGCCTTCTACTCATATTGACCTATTAACTCCAATGAGATTATACCACTTGGAAACCCCATGCATCTTTTGTTAAATATTTTACATATTAATTAAACATGCATGATTGCATCACTTATAACAAGATCATGTGCACCATTATATCATTATCTTATTCAATAAAATACTTGCCATTAGATCTTGATTTGATTAACACTCATTGTTAGATTTGTCTAAACAATTTTACCTCAGACTTTAACATAGTTAAACTTGATGGTCTCTAGTTCAACATAGTCTATAATAACAACTTTTAAGGTTTATAACTCAAGATAGGAAATGCTTCAAGACATGAAACCTTCAGGGTACCTTTTTGGTACTATGGACAACATCTGCATGAAAACCTTTGACCATTGTTGACTTTATAAGTACTTATAATAAATGAACAAACTTGTTGATTCATTCATGTCTACATGATGTGAAGTGATGGTTAGTGATGGTTTGGCTTATTTTAAGCTAGAATATGTATGTTCCTCTTTCCAAATGATCAAATGACACACTATAACTTCACCAAGACATTTATGGATGCCTCATAAATTTGTATTTGTCCTTATAGACACATATATGTGACATATATTCTCCAAGCTATAAATCTGATCACTTTATCATTAATGAAATATGAATCATGCTCTCTTTAACATCAATGACAACCTAATGTCAATGACCATGCTCAACATTGTGTAAAAAACAACACATAACACAACATAAATGAAAATCATATGGATTATTTCCAAATAAATTTGTGGCCTACCCTATGTAAAATAGATATGACCTATAATAAAAGCCATGTGTAACAAAAAATTACCTTACATGATTCAAAATAAAAAAAATCATTGCAGGCTATACATGGCTCAAAAAATTGTAAAAATAATTATGATATTATAAAATCATGAGTTTAAATATAAATATATTTCAATCTCAATATTTACCTAAAACTATGTCTAAAGGTGATTTGAAATTAATACATATTTTTTAAGGAATTTAGGCATAATAGTAGGTTTAATTTAAAAAATCATGGCTTTTCAACCATGACTCAAAAATTTAATTCATGAAGTGATACAAATTAATTTTGGTGTTTATTTTGATAATTCATTAGTTTATTAAAAATTTGGTAAGTTATAAATATTATAAAAATTACAAAATAAAAACTAGCACTTTAGGGCCCAAGGCTTTGTAATCCATTTTGAGCAATAAAATAAAAATTCAAAAAAAATATTATGTTGTTTTATCATATTAAAAAATTTAATATCTTTCACATAATATTTCCAATTCAATTAAACCATGTAAATACTAAGATCCACAATTCACAATTATTTCTCTTTTCAATAAGGCTTTAATAAAAATGTCACAATACCTGCAAGCTCATCCAAATATACATTTTAATTTTTTTTTATCTACACTTATAAAATGAAATAAATGAAATATTTCATGGCTTCCAACAACCAAAAATAATCATGATTTACAAAACTACCTCATCATGCCCCCAACATCACATGGGTTGGTCCCACCAACATCCCTCCCCCATATCTTGTCCCTAATTATTCATGATTAAAAAACACACCCATTCATCCAAGGTTCAAACGAACATGTGATAATTTACATCACACCTAATCCAATATCATTCCACACTAAGTGTCATGATGATGACCCTCATTTTAAATTTTTGGGTTTTAGACATCATCATGAAAAGAACCATAGTTATAATAGTTGGATAAACCAAAATCATAGTAGATCGATCCTCCACTCCACACTTTGCATTTCACAATACTTGATAAATACAAATACAAAATATATGTGAGGTGATAGGTATATGTGTGAGTCAATCTCCTATGCTGAAGTCCAAGTGAATCACAAGATCTATAGGAAGCTCCAAAAAATAGGGCTTACAAAATTCATGATTCACGTTAAAGGCCATACTAAAATTCTTGCTAAGAATTTTTACATGGGGTGGAAATAGAGATAAGTCACATTCAAGTGAACTAGAGTTGAACTCATAGAGGACCTAGTCAACAAAGTCATAGGTATGTCCTACGAGGGAACCAAGGCCTTTAAAGACAAGAGGAAAAAGTAGGAGCTAATGTAGACTTTCTTTGAAATAAACTCGGCCTTCCAAAAAAATAAGAAGGGTTACCCCAAAGATAATATTCCAAGGCATTAGCTAAACATTTATATTGAGGTAATGAAATATTTAATTTTAGAATAAAATATACTCACATCTTTTCCATTTCTTCTTGTTACTAAACCACTCCAATGGAAACTTTATCTTCCTTTCTACCTGCTCATGTCTCTTGAATGCTATGTCTTGAACTTTCAAGAAAAACCCTCCTTTTAACTAATACACAAATGGTTAATATTCATCCTCAACAAAAAATGGAAACTATTAAGGGCCATTGAGATCACCTAAGGTGAAAGAAGCAAGTAAAAAACTTTGGGGGAGGTCTCAAAAAACTCTGTTGAAGACTCAAAGTAAGATCCATCTTCACCTTTCCCCTACCATGTCTCCCCACCCATTCCTTAATCTACTAATAATAAGGGGAAAATAAAGTCTCTTTACTCTCCCTCCTAGGAGAATAAAAGTAAGAATAAGGTTACCATAAGTCTAGAGGTCCCCTAGGGTATAAAAACCCCCAATATTAAAATTCAATACATGAAGGTGGCAAAAGTTAGGAGGCAAGGGGATGTTAGAGAATTGGTAGAAGCCCCAAAGGAATCATGAAGAATATTTTGGACTTTCATTATAATATATAGAGCATGAAACAAAAATTGGTATATTTAATGGAACAGTGTAATACCATAAAAATGGAGTTAGATAGGTTGAGGGAAGTTTAAAAAAACCATAAGATGACTAAAGTAAACAAGCACAAGACATAGGACACCCCTTGAAAAAGTGGCAAGGAAACCATAACTATCACCCAAATTAAATGCCACATAAGATTCAAAAATAAGGAAAAGACAAAAATTGAGAAGGTCAAGGGGACTATTGAGCATAAAAGTAGAATGGTGAAAGGCCCTAGCATCCAGAGTAGAGGAAAATCCAACAATATCAAGTAGAAATATATATGTAATAATAAATATTACATTCCTTCTTGGAAAAAATATGACTCTGACATGTCTATTGTAAATTTTTTCAACTTTGATCCTTAGCTTGTTCAAACTGATGTTGAGTCATTGTAAGTGGTCCTTTTGAGTCAAACTCCTTTCAAATGGCATGTTTAGCATTGTTTAATGTTTCTTGTGTAAGTTAAGGTTTATGATAGACATAAGAAGTCTAATGCCATGTCATGAGTATTTTAAGTTTAATGAGAGTTTTAATGAGTTATTATGATGAAAAACAAGGTTATATCCTTTATTTGATGTCAAATATGGTCTATGGCTTATTTTGAAGAAACTAAGGTATTTTTTAAGAGTTTAAGGTTTCCTTTGCTTTGTCTTATATTGATTATTACAATATTATAATATAACTCTAAAAAATATCAAATGTGAGGGCATAATATCATGTATAAGGGTGAAAGGAGTATTTTATATAATTTAGCACTTGTTTAATAACATATTACATGTACCTTGTTACATATGTCTAAGATGTTCTAAAACTCCTTTTCCAACATTGGAATACATCTGAAATTGTCATAATCGTCATTTATAATGTTTAAATAAATCAAAAAAAATAATGGGAAGGGAAAATAAGGTGAAAATTCTCTTTTGTTAGACAAATACTGTACAACCCAAGAGAGACTCCATTATCACTTGACTTAGAAGCTACACCATGATTTTTTGGTAGAATATACAAGTTTTTTAAGAAAGAGGGTATGTAGAGGTCTCATTTTAAGGGTTTTCAAGTTGAATATGGTATTATAAAAATATATAAGGCTTATTCCATATTACCAAATCTTAAAACATGCTTAATAAGAAGCTGTAGGTCTAGGAAAGACAAAAGAAACCTCTCAACTCCTTCATCGAGCCCTTGGCAAGATTATGAACGTCAATTTCAAACATTTAGTATGCGGTCAAGAGGGATAGTTGGAACCAAATATATTATATAAACTATATGACCCTAATTTACTTATAAATTTTGTCATTGATTTAGCTATTGAATACCTCTCCTTTATGAATAATCACTAAGAGTGGTTGTATCTCCTTGAACCCCTCCAAAACCCCAACATCATATTTTTATCTTGTTTGAGTGCATTTATGAATCCATTAATAAAAATTTGAAATTGTGGGATATATTAATGGGAATAAATAAATATATTACACCTTCTTAAGTCAAATTTTGAACTCAAATAATGGTGAAATGCATAGGTACAGGTTGTAGGGTTTTAAGAATGCAAGTGTTATAGTCATAAAAGGTGTTTTTAGGATTTTCATGTGTTTTATTGAATGAATCAAATGGTTATCTGGTCTCATAAAATTCCTAATGAAAAAATAATTAGGTCTTTATACCTAATATAACTTAATAAAATGACAAAATATACACCTATAATCATGTAGAAATGAAGAAAATGCGAGGTGAGGCAACACTAAAAAGGACATAACTTGATTTTAGGGATCCAAAACTCATAAATTTTTTGAATAAAATTTGGGATAAAAATTAAATTATTTCTCCAAGTTTTTTTAGGTCTATAAATTTTATTAGGAGAGATAAAAATTTAAAACATAGGGTTGCACTCCCTTATAGGGTAACAAATAGGTAGTTTAGAAAGAATTTTGGTTTGGGAGTTTTATGAAGAATTTATGATTTTTTAAAACTCCCATAGGTATGACCCATTTTAAAATATATAATTAATCCAATAAGAGATCTCGATGAGCCTTAAAATTCATTTTGAGCTCCTAATCTAATTCAAGGCTTCTTGAGGCCTAGAAAGACCAAATTATGAATTTTAGGGGTTTAAAGTAGATTAGAGAGATAGAAAATTTCATGGAGGTCTGTGACAACATGAAAATGATTTTAAAATACAAATTATTCCTATTTTATGACAAAATCATATGAATTCACCAAGTTTCATGTTTTCACTATGTATTTGACAAGTTTTGTAAGCTTGATAAGATGACAAAGTGAGCATATGAGATAATAGACCTGATTCATTAGTTTTAGGAGTTTCATATTATCTCATGAGGTGTAAATAATATATATAAAAATGGTAGAGTTATTTATTCAAAGTTTAACCTCTCAATCAAAGAAGGAGGTCAGTTTCATGAGCAAGAATGATGAGTCATCCAAGGGAATGAAGAACTCTTACACCACTTCTCAAATAATCTCGTCAAAACAAGTGTGAAACTTATGTAGAATAGTTAATTGAGTTGATTATTTTCCATTTTAATGAGTTGTAACTGATTCTATGATTGTATGATAGTCATGATTGGCATCTCTACACTTACCTCTGTCTCTTCACCCATCTTTTATATATGCATTGAAAGTTGATTTTGAAAGGGACCTCTACTGGTTATGGTAAAACCCTAGACATTTTTGTACTTGAATACCTCTTGAAGCAATAAGTAAATTTTATTGTACCTACCTATATGTTGTGTGATGTGTAAATTCATGCAATTTTGTTGATCTTATCTAGTGAATAGTTCATCTTTCCTAACTTGTTCATAGTTTCTCACCATTATACAAAGAAGGTAGTTATTACAAGTCATTTATAGTGTTTTTTACTCAATATATGCATGATTTGGAAGTGTAACTACATCAATTTTATCTATATAAGATCAAATGCTTCCCTCCTAGGTGTTGTTATGCATTTTTGAACATAAAAAATGAAATACTTATGAAAGAATCATATCAAGGTTGTAGGTTGTGTAAGGAGTATATATTTAGTTGCCTCAAATAGTGTATGTTTAGATTATAGGAACCATAATATATTTTCATCACCCTATGTAGGCTATATAGGAGTCTTTTATCTCTTCTCCATTCAATTAGATAGGTAGAGCAATAGTATAAATTAAAACATCAAGGAAGCTAGCCCTAATCTAGAGAATCACCTCAACAATTAGGCTACCCAAAGCCTAGAGGTGTCTACATGCTATCATCTAAGTAAGAATGCTTGAACAACCTTCTTAAGGATTTAATTTATAGTGATAATAGTTATGTAATTCCCATTAGGATAATTATAACAGGTACTTCATTTATTAGAGAACTTCTGGTGTGTTCTTCAATACATCAGCCTTTAAAGACATTCTTATAAACATCAATTGAGACTCTAAGTTCCAATCAGATAGTTCTAGCATCCAATAACCTATTTAAAAGATTTTTTTTATAGTTTATCTTTATTTTATCTACCTCATGAATTTTTATGGATGGGTATGAATGGAATTTTTATTCTACACATCCTTATCAATAGTATAATGATCCTTATTAGTAGGATAATGATCCTTATCATCCCTATGTTGATCCATATCATTCCTAAAATGATCCTATTTCCCCCCATATGACTCTAGTTATCATTTTAAGTATCCTTGATATTAATAATACTACCCTTCCTTCCCTCCCTAACCACCTAATCAAACTATCCCTAAAACAATAATGTATCCATCCTCTCATGACACTTGCCTCCCTCCCACCCCTACTCATATTTCCAATTAGCCTTTGTAAAGTCATATTACTTCAATAAAAAACCTAAGAAAAGTGTCCAAGAGATGAAATTTTAATTTAGATATAATGTATGGAGAGTGATGGGGAAATAAATTATCATAGGCATCAAGAAGAGGTTTCTTATCAGCCCTATATCCATCAACAAGAGGTAAAATCATTGAAGAGACATAATAAATGTATAAGAGAACATTTAAAATATATTTCCATGAGATTATAAATATTTGAATCAAAAATTCCAAGTTGGAGAAAAGAATAACCCTTTGAACTTCCAAGAGAGCCTACTTGTTTCAAGATACTAAGTTGGAAAGATATCCTCTCAAGCTTCAAATCTATCCGTCATGTACTAATATAGAGTCAAAAGAGATAAGAAGTTTTATAAGTTAATTTAAGGAATTTCCCAAGTTATTTGAACCCCTCATCTACTTCTCAAGTTGAAATAGCCTCTCAGGATGAAAAAATGTTAGAATTTGACATATTGATTGCTAAGTAGAAGGAAGATCATAAATAAGTCTTAGCACAAAATTATCTTACTCTTCCCCAAGATCTCCCAAATTATACCTTAAAGATCCTAATTTGGAAACATACCCTCACACACTTAAAACAAACTAATGAACTCTCTTTTCCTCCCACCATCTCCCTTTGTGAGGAAGGGATAGTGGCATGGAGAGCAAATGAGGAATATCTACAAGAATATAAAGAAGGGCTTCAATATTTAGTTATAGCTATAAATTAGCCTCAATACGGCTATGATGAAGATGTGGTAAGTGAGTATGATGAAAAAATTGCCATTGAATGTCCTAATTATATCATCAAATCAAAAATATAGTATATTAAACACATTCTTGATGAATAAGGAGCCAATTTTGAAGTAAGAGATATCAATTCACATGGTCATGAGAAGGCTACTCAAAATAATCACCATTTGCATGAAGAATTTTATATGGTTTTAGACCTAAGGGAATATGATAAAAACAATGAGAATTTTAATTTCAATAAGAATAAAACAATTTATTTGAAGGGATACCAATTTGTATGGTTGAAGAAGTCTTTGAATGAAAAAGGAGTAGACTTCAATTCTTTCTCTATTATTTCTGAGAACACCACCATACTAATCCCTATAAAATCAAAAGAAGATCTAAATGAGTCATAAATGTGTGAAGTACAAATGCAAGAATTGTTTAAGGTCATATAAATACATTATGTGCTCTTTAAATGGGATTAAAATATGAGTAAGGCTAAGGAGGGTAGTCCTATAAACATATTATCCAAAGAGTCAAATTCATTTGACATTAACTTGTTTGATGTTCTCAAATCTGGTTACCATCTTATTCATTAATTTGAAAACCTAGAACAATATGACATTTTCTCTCTTAGTAGATATTAGGAAGCTCAAAGTGGAGTTAAATAATTTCATTATGGTTTACAATAGCATTTCTTTGAGCTCAATCAAGATATTAAAACTATTTTCAAGCCTACATCTCCTAGTAAGAACATTGATGATGTGTTTTTCAAAATTGAATAACATGATCCTAATGAGCCATCAAAGATTTTGGTTTCAACTATTAAGACATTGGAAGGATTTTTTAGTCATATAAAATGCAAAATTTGGTTACTTGATTATGGCTAAAGACACCTAATCCATAGGTCCTCCTACTTTCTTGCACAACCCTTTTAGGCATTTCTTTCACTAATTCCTAGTCATCCATAGCCTTATGGAATCAACCTTTATAAATCTAGGTAGCTCTTTGAGGCCCATATCCATTCCCCTAGGTCTCATTCCCTCTATACAATAGTTCCCAAATTAGATAGAAGCACTAGAACCTAGGGTGTCATATTTTTGGCAATATTATCCAAGTATATTTTTGGTCTTAACATTCATATTTTCCCAAATCCTTATCCTAATTCATGTCATCCTAATGTGAATTAATTTAACCCACAATCATTAATTTACCAATAAAAGGCCATTCAAAGTCCATTTATAAGGGTTGTCACTCATTTACAAGAGAGAATCAAGTATACAAGAAAATACATTCAAAGACTTTTCCCTATTCTCAACATACAACCTTCCAATATTATTCCAAACTTATTCAATCCCATACACTAGCCCCTAGCCATCTAAAATACACCCTTTTTCTCATCTAGTTGTATTTTCATATACAATTACACCAATCAATTTGATGGGAGAAATACATTAGCTTGATCTCTCCTCAAAGTATTGGTATGTCAGCATCATGCCCAAATAAGGGGCACAAAGTCCATCCAATGTATCCTTTACACACCAACCCTTTATCTCTCTTTCCCAAGTTGCCATTTAAGTTCAAGCACAAAGAGATCTTATGAATTTTAAGATAAAATTATATATACAACAAGATTGATATACTGATAGGCTTTGATATTTCATTTATAGGGTAGCACAGACCTATCGAGCAAAACACAAAAAAACTCACATCACCTAGATAACATCACTAAAAAAGGACTATGGTGTTGAAAAATAGGGTGTCCCACTTTTATTGCTCCTATATAATCTAGAAATGAACTCTAAGATCCTATTTTCAATAGTCCCCTAAGCCTACACAAAAATTTCTAGACCTTACAACATTTGTCTCAATCAATTTCCATATAAGTTTGATTTTCTTTCTATTATTACTATTTTTAGAAAACATAAAAAGATAATATATTTACACAAATCAGTGTGTTAATTATTGCACATTATTTATTGATTTACACTACTCACACCTCTTTATTTAATTAGGAATAAGACTCCATTATTTTGAAAAATAATAAAACATTTGGTAAACCTGACTTACTTTGAATTTCTCACAAAAACCCTAGAAACCATAGGGTACATTATTTTTTAAATTTTTACCATAATTTTGTGACTTTTCCTATATTTATTAATAAAAAATATATAAATTAATTTCAAAATTATCATATATTTTGTTAAAACTCTAGTTTGCACATACTAGGTCCTTTTTGCATATAAACACATTCCAAACACTAGGAAAAATATATTTCTAATTTTATAAATATTTTCTATTTTTTCCTGATTTTTCCATGCAAAATTTTAAAAAAAATCTATAAATTCATATCAAAAATTTAAAATTATCGTTCTAATTTAAAAAAATCATTCAAACACCCTAGTTACATCAACTAGCTCCTAGTTATTTTCTACTAATTTTCCAACCATTTTCTAAATTTTATATTCCATACTTAGCTCAAATATTCAATCAAAATTACAAAAGTTCATAACATTTTTAACAAATATTTTTAAAATAATCCACAGTTTCATGTACTAGCTCCTATTTTGCTTCTTAAGGTATCACCTTACATCCATAATTAAATTGAAAAAATGTTGTTCATTTATTTACAAACTTTTCTTTCATTTCTTTCAAATAATAAGGAAACCATAATGGGCCCAATCATGTACATGAATTATGAAGTTTATCATATGTTAGTACAAAGCTTCATCCTTTACATTTCATGTTTATGTTTCATTATATGGGATGATATTACAAAATTCATTTAAAAAAATACATGATATTTCAAAATTCTTTTTGCATATTCTCTTTCAATCATATGGAATGATTACCAACTCCATTATGTTAAATGCATTTTAAATATTATGTTGCATATCAAAATTTTATATGCCTTTATGTAAAAATTCTTGTCCTCTATCCTTTGCTTTCTATTCCTCATATGGAAAATTGTTCAAATATATATTGCTAAATGCATTCAAAATATTATATTGCATATCAAAAATTTATATTCCTTTATGGAAAAATTCATGTTCTCTATCATTTGGTTTCCATTCCTCATATGGAAAATTGTTCAAATATATCTTGCTAAATGCATTCAAAATTTAATATTGCATATCAAAAAATTATATTCTTTTATGTAAAAAATCATGCTCTCTATCATTTGCTTTATATTCCTCATATGGAAAATAATTCAAATATAACTTGCTAAATGCATTCAAAATGTTATATTTCATATCAAAAATTTATATGCCTTTATGAAAAAATTCATGTTCTCTATCATTTTCTTTCCATTCCTCATATGGTAAATTGTTCAAATATATCTTGATAAATGCATTCAAAATGTTATGTTACATATCTAAAGTTTATATGTCTTTATGCAAAAATGCATACTCTCTATCCCTTTCTCACTAAGGAATGTTCTTTCTAAACATATTATTATACAAATCATAACTAAAAATTCATGTATTTAACTTCACATTCATGATTTTTACCAACATGCATATAACTCATTGGAAACTTTTAAGTATCTTCCTATCACTACTAGACATAAGCAAACACTAGCAGTTGCATCTATCCCTCCTCCCTTCAAACTTGGTACATCTAGATCTTATCCTACATCTTCTACTAGCTTTATGCCTATAGTAGATCATGTGGTCCATCATATCACCCAAGTTTATGAAGATAGGTAGGTTGATTACACCTATGGTGATATCTTTACCACCCAAGTTAGTACACTTTTAGATATAATTTCTATTCTTGAGCTCCTTTAGTGATCAAATATTTACAAAGATGTGTTGTATGTATCCCTTTGCAATACTAGAATTCATGTTTCAGTTGAACCAACTTATGTTGCATCTATCCTCAACACAATGCAATGGATTGAAGAGCATATCTCTTTTCAGAAAGATGATTTACCCCCATAACACATCATTAAACATCTACCTTATATTCAATTAAGAATTAATGATATAGGATTCAGAAAAGTGTTAGTCAATAATGGCTCAGGACTTAACATTTGTAACATATCATTTCTTAAGCATCTTAACATACAACCTCAAGATCTAGACCATTTTGATATGAACATCATAGGTTTTGACAACATTTCACATAAATTAATGGGTCAAATAACACTTAATCTTACCTTATGGCCTAAGACACTACTAACCACTTACCAAGTCATGCCAAATGACCTTAATTATAATTTATTACTTGGTTAGCCTTGGATTCATGATATACATGCAATCCCTTCTACACTCCATGCTTGTCTAAAATTTAGTCACAAAGGTTACATATGCACATGCCCAATAGATAATGAACCTTTAAAATATTGAAAAGTTATTGAATCCCCATAGAATTATATCATGCACTTTAATCTCAATAGTATACCTACATAACCTAATACTCACAATACACCCTCATACCATATGCAAAATTGAACAAATCTAAATTATATTGTAGCACCAAAACCAAATCACCAATTCACCTTACCTTTTTCACTCAAATATCTTAATAAGATGGGATATCAGGGCAAAGAACTGAGAAAACATGAAGAAAGAATAGTCAATCCTATCAAGGCATCCACACTACATCAAATGTGAGGGTTGGGATACTAGTTTAGACTTAATCACGATAAATCTCCCCACACCTTTCTAAACACATAAAATTTTGTCCACCCATTACACATACTGATAATATAATTATTCATGCCTCTACGTTATGATTGGTTTATCCTGATCTAATCAACAATATAGTTTCACTTGATATGTTTACATTAGATGAATTATCTAAAAATGAATACCTCCTACAATTTCTTGGAGCATATGATGACATCCCATCTTATTATCATAATTTTTTTTTCCAAATCACATAAATGCCCACACATACTTTGGAGAAAATATAGATTCTTCCCCTAATATACTAGTTGACTCAGATGATACTATTCATACAACTCCATATACACTCAATCATTCCACACTATTTAATGAGGAAATAGTAAATTTCAATTTTGGAACCGACAAAGATCCTCACATTGTCTTATTAGCTGATACCCTAAAAAAGGAAGAGGAAGCAAATATTCATCAAGATTTAACAAATTTTCCAGAACTCTTTGTTTGGTCATATTCATATATGCCAGGAATTGATACATCTATAGTAGTCCATCAAATTCCTTTATACCCTTATGCTAAACCAATTAAACAAAAAATTCTCAAAATACATCCTAAGGTGGCTCTCCTTGTCAAAGATGAAATATAATGCCTCTTAGATGTTGATTTCATTCAACTATTAGCACATCCTCAATGGATTTCTAATATAATTCCCATCATAAAACCTAATAGACAAAATTGATGTTGTTTTGATTTTGGAGATTTAAATAAATCATGCCCCAAAGATTATTTCCCCTTACCAAATATCAACATGATCGTGGATTCCACAACTGGATATGAAATATTATCATTTATGGATGGTTTTGCTAGTTACAATCAAATCAAAATTACTAAAGAATATCAAGAAAAAACATCTTTTACAACACCTTGGGGTACATTTTATTACATTGTCATGCCTTTTGGATTGGAACATCAGAGCCACATATCAACATACTATGCCACACATTTTTCATGACTTAATTCACCATATAGTCAAGGATTATATTAATGATATAATAGCTAAATCCAAACAATGAAAACATCATGTTATTGATTTAAAAAATATATTTCAATGACTCAGGAGATACAATATTCAATTAAACCCATATAAATGTGTGTTTGGAGTTATATCGAGCAAACTCTTAGGCTTCATTATTTCTCAATATGGAATAGAGGTTGACCCTAAGAATGTCAAAGAAATAATTGATATTCCACATCCTATGAACTAAAAACAACTTCATTCCCTATAATGTAAGATCTAGGTAATCCATCATTTTATAATACAACTTGCTGATAAAACTTAGTCATTCACTCACTTGCTAAAGAAAGATACAAATTTTGTCTAGGACCAAGCTTGTCAAGAATTATTTAATACAATCAAGCAATACCTCCTTAACCCTCCTATTTTAGTACCACCTATCCCTAATAAGCCTTTCCTTATATATATCTTAGTAATAGATCATGCACTAGGAGAACTCCTAGCACAACATAACAATCAACATACCAAACAAGTAGTTTATTACATCAATCGCATGTTTATTGATTATGAAAAAAATTATTCCAAAATCAAAAAACAATGTCTAGCATTAGTTTCCACTATGAAAAAACTCCAAAATTACATGGTTAATAATGAGACCCACATCATTACAAAAGAAGACCCCTTGAAGTTCCTCCTGGCCAAACCACATAATTTTTGTCATATCACAAAATGGGTTATGTTGTTAACAAAATTTGACTTAAAAATAATCTTCCAAAAATAAATGAAGGGCCAAATCATTGCAGACCATTTGGTAGCATCACCACTCTTAGACACCAACCCTCTTAATGACATATTTATAGATGATTTTACTACTTATTCTACTTATTCAGATACCTGGACCATGTTCTTTAATAGCTCTTGATGCACATCTGATGTAAGGGCAAGCATTGTCTTTGTCGACCTTTTTGGTCACATAGTTCCTATAGCATACTAACTAAGATTTTTATACACCAACAACATCATAGAATATGAAGCACTTATCTTAGACCTATTTCTGTTCCAGTCTCTCAAAATTTAATATATTCAAATCTTTGGTGATTCCTAACTAGTGTTCAATAAAGTCAATGACATCTATCAGACAAAAGAGGAACATATTATCCCATATCATAACATGGTACAATGTTTATCTTCATATTTTGATTACTTTTATATATAAATTATACCAAGAAAAGACAAATGACAAGTAGATGCAATGGCAAGTGCCATCTCTCTAATCCATATCAACATTAATGATGATCAAGTTGTTTTCATAATTAAATGACTAAAAACACCATTAATATCTAACATAGATATCCTAGCCATTACACGTAGTTACACAACACTAGAATGGTTCGCTGACATCTATAATTTTTTAAACAAATCTATTACACTAGATACCTTTTCATGAAATGACAAGTGTAAGCTACATAAATAAGCTCTCTATTAAGTAATCATTGGTGGGGACCTCTTTAAGTGATCCTTTGATGAATAATTAAATAGATAATTGACTTCACCTAAAGCTAAAATTTCTCTTACACAGATACATGATAGTGAGTGTGGTAGTCACTTTAGTGGAAAGGCCATGTCACACAAGTTTATTCAATAAGGTTATTACTAGCCCACTATGGAAGAAGAATGTTTAGAATATGCAAAGATTTATGATAAATGTCAATAACACAGTAATTTATAACATGCACCATCGAAAAAAATTCAACCTATTATTTATCCATGGCCACTCATGTTATGGGGATTTTATCTTATTATAAAATTTAACCTTGAATCTACTAGTGTGCACAAGTTCATCATCATAGCTACCGAATACTTTACCAAATGGGTGGAAGCAATTCCACTTCAATCTACTACAGGAGAGGATATTTATAGCTTCTTCATGACCCACATTATTTCATTATTTGGATTACTTTAAACCATAATTTATGATAATGTCACATCATTCAAGAACAAAATTGTTAAGAATTTTTTCACAAAATATAAGATTAAACACGCATTATCTACTCCATACTACTCACAATGAAATGGTCAAGTAAAAGCCACTAATAATAATCAACAAGATTTTGAGAAAACCAATGACCAAATTCAGAGATGATTGGCATAATTAATTATTCTTTGCATTTTGGGATTATCTCATAAGTATTCATACACCTACAAGATCCACTCTTTATTCACTCATTTATGGCACATAAGTAGGTTTACCATTAGAATTATAAATCCCATCTTTGTATGTCTCCCTTAAAGTTATTCTCATTAATGACCAATATCATGAAAAGCATTTACACTAGCTTGAACAACTAGACCATACATGCATTCAAGCACCAGCACATCTTAAAATATACTAGCAATGTATAAAATGATATTACAACAAATGAGTTCACATAAGAAAAATTAAAGTAAACAATATTGTTCTCAAATAAAATCTTTACAATGTCAATGCTAAAGAAGAAATCAAAGGAAAATTCAAGCCAAATTGGTTAGGCCCATACATCATCATTGAAAATATTAGTCTTAAAGTGTACCATATAGCTTCACTCAAAGGAAAAAAAACTTAAAAATCCAATGAACATTATGCATCTATGTAGATTTCATGTATAATATGTTATTTTTACACATTGCTTGTACATAATTTCTTTTCAGCATTTTTTTGTACATAATCTCTTCTACTTGATTGTACATAGATTATATAAAATACAAAATTTCAAAATAAAAAAAACATTCAAATAATTCAAAACACCAAAAATGTCTAGATTATATGCATCATCCATGTTTTACATTTCTACTACTATGTTAGACTTATATTTGTTGTTTTATGCTATTATTTTTTGATTATCTAGATTACCATGCTTCATTTGATCTTCTTTGAGTGTGTGTAGTGACTTCCAATTCCTTGATTGCTTCATTATACGCATTAAGGGGGCATCTTACTTCTACACTTGAAACAAATGTTGATACATCTTCTCATTGGGGGCATCTTGTACATGACTACACCATCCAGGTTATGTCATGCTTACACCACACACTCTAGTTATCATGTTGACATACATTACTTACTATATTGCATAGATTACCATATTGACACTCACTATTATCTTGCACTTATGTATATCCTAGCATATACCTAGTCTTATACTAAATATGTCTTGCATACTTTCACTCTTTATTTGATTAGTTAGATGTGATTGTACCTTTCTAGTTTTTACATGATTTCCTTTCTTGCTTTGTGTAGATATATGTGATTGCATTTCCAATTCTAATTTTGTGTCTTTTGTGTGTCTTAGGGCATTTTCCAATGTCCTTTGATTTTATTCATATGTGTGTACCTTTGGACATTTACCAATGTCCTTTTCTTGTACTCTTCTAGCTTGTGGGCCTCATGCCAATCTTTGCTTATTTCAAAATATATGTGTATGTGGCATTTGAACATGCCTTGTATGCTTGTTTTCTAGTTTGAGTGACATTCACATATCCCTTGTTTATGTGCCCCCTTAGACAACCTTATATTATTCTTGATTTTTATGCTTATTACTTGATTTACTATCCTTATTTTCAATGTCATGATCCATATCATGCATTTAAATTGCTTTCTCAAATGCCATGATGGACATCATCCTCCATCCCTCCAACTAAAAACTAACATCTAACATTTCAAGTTCTAGTTTAGTACATTTAACATGATTTTACATTATTATATCTATCTAAGCATACCTTTATTGATCTAACAATATCTCAATATAAACATTTTTATATCAAGAGATATCTAGTCAAATATCATTGTTATAGCATGTATTTATGCAACATAACACACTTACAAGACTCTTTTCTTCTGATGGTAGTCATTGTAGGTTCAATCATTCCTACCCTAAAAATAGGTGGAAACAAACATGGGTTTTTTAATAGAGATAGAATCTCCTAGTAGTCAAAACAATAGCATTTAGATCACCCAATTTAGAATCTAGAGGTCAAACTAGTTAGAACATAATAAATAAAATAGTGACAATTCGAGATCAACAACTAGTTTTAACACAAGACAATAATGCTAGAAATGGATAGCAGCACCAAACACAAGGGTTTCCTTATTTTATCACTCTTGTCCAAGTAAAAAAAATACCCAAGTTTTCTAGTAATAAGTAAAAAAATTTAGCTTAGCTACAATTTTTACACATCTAGATTAGTCAGAATTAGTAGTTTTAGTACAATTTTCTCAAGGAATCCAGATATAGGGGGTATCATGTGTGGCATGATGGCTCTCACTTCTATTTTTAGATTAGGAATTTGACACAACTTCTGATCAAAATCCATGTTCCAAATACTAGTGCATTAGTATTATTTTATTTTTGAGTTTAGTTTATTACCCAAGCATTCTCAGTAGTTGCATGCCTTAATCCATTTTCAAGTGGTTGGCATCTTTTTCAAGTTGAAATTTCATACAAGTTTAACTTCTTGAGTACCTAAGATCCTGAGTTGGATTTCACATAAGCGTAGTGCATCATTTTTAAAGTGTCTTTCATATAGGCCTAATCTCCATCTTTCAAAATGGCCAAGAGTGGCCTAATTTCCAACATACATTCAGCTATCCACACCAAATTTTCAGATTTTTAGAACATCCATGGGCTCCATTATCCATCTCATATAACATATATTATATACCAGTATCACTTCATAGTTTCACTTCATGAGTAAATGATGGAGAGAAAGGGACATCCTTTATATTCTTGAGCCACTTATTCAGAGGGATTGGACACATAGTCTAGACATTGATTATCACACGCATGATCATCTAGCTTCACTTAGTAGGTAATGATGGAGCCAAAAGGCCAACCTTTGTATTTTTGAGCCACTTTTTGGTGAATTGAGCTCTCAACTCTATTCATGATATAACTTTTGGTACAACATCATATAACACAATCAAGCATTACTCAACCTTACTAAGGATCACAACAAGTTTTGTATTGGTTTGTGTGCTCAATGAGGTGTATTCATTCCTTTCTCTTCCTTTTTTTTTACTCAAATTTTGTATCTTCTTATTTTATATCAAATATAATAAGAAATGATCTACTCTTTGTTTCATTTTATAGATTCAGACGTACACAATGTGCTATCTATGCATTATCAAACATTACTCATCATCACACAAGCTTCAAGGGCTTCACCTTTATAGGTAAGTTTAGGTACACTTTCTATTTTTTCCTGTATCCTAGTATTTCACTTTGGTACATCAATAGAATAAGGAGGGGGGGAAATTTAGTCATATAAAATGAGAATTTTGGTTACTTGAGTATGGCTAAAGATACCTAATCCATAGGTCCTCCTACTTGCTTTCTTAACCCTTTTAGGCTTTTCTTTCACTGATTCCCAATCATCCACAAATTTTTAGACTTAACCCTTATAGAACCAAGTAGCTATTTTAGGCACAAATCCATCTACCTAGGTCTCATTCCCTCTATAAAATAGTACCTAACTTGGATAGGAGTGATAAAACCTAGGGTGTCCTATTTTATGTGTTATTGTCCAAGTGTACTTTTGCTCCTAGGGATCATATTTTACTAAATCCTTATCTAAATTCATGTCAGCCTAATGTGAATTCATTTAACCCATGATCATTAATTTCCCTATAAAAGGCATTCAAAGTCTATTTATAAGGGTTGGTACTCATTTATAAGAGAAAAATAGAAATACAAGCAAGCAAATTCAAGATCTTTTCCTTATTCTCTGCATATAGCCTTCAATATTATTCTAAGCTTATTCAAACCCTTACACTAGCCCCTAGCCATCTGAAATACACCTAGTTTCATATCTAGTTGTATTTTCAAACATAATTGCACCAAGTACTTCAATGTGATAACTACATTAGCTTGATCCCTCCTAAGAGTATTGGTATGTAGGTAATGTGCCCACCCATGGGTTGTGAAGTGCATCCAATGTATCCTTTACACACTAACCCCTTCTCTCTCATTCCCAATTTTCCATTAAAGTTAAAGCAAAAAGAGATCCTAGTGATTAAAATTTAAAAATATAAACACAATGAGCTTCATAAACTTTTTGGCTTTGATATTTCACTAATAGGGTAATAAAAACCTACTGAGTAGAACTGATAAAACTTAGATCACCTACATAATAATTCTATAAAAGGACTATAGTTCCAAAAAATAGGGTGTCCCACTTTTGGTGCTCCTATCCAATCTATAAATGAACTCCAAGATCCTATTTGTGATAGTGTCCCAAGCCTGCATAGAAATTTCCAAACCTTACAACTTTTGTCTCAATTTCTAGTTAAGTTTGATTTTCTCTCTATTATTACTATTTTTAGAAAAGGTAAAAATATAATCTATTTACAGAAATTAGTGGGTTAATTATTTCACATTATTTACTCATTTACCCTAATCAAACCTATTTATTTAATTAGGAATAAAACTCCATTATTCTAAAAAATAATAAATAGCTTCTTTAGTGTTGAATAATGACATGAAGAAAATAGTGAACACCAAGAGGAGTTTGTTTGCATTAGAGAGATGTTTGATAAAATTTATTCACTTGATATCATGCCCAAAAAATTGATAAATAAGAAGCTTGATCCATCAATAACTATATAAAAAATACATCTTGCTTTACACCATGGTTCATATCATGGAGGAAATTTAAAAAGTTTCCTTTTTTTATCTAGGTGGATCAAACCTTAGAGGTTAGTTTTATATAGTATTTTCTCATGTTTTGTATTCCATAAGTGCTTCTTAAAACACTATATCTTGTTTGGTCCTTTGATTTTTTTCTGTGTGTTTAGGTACTATAAGTTATCCCTTCATTTTTTTCAAGGCATTTTTAGCCCTTTTGTTATCTCTTATTGGATTGAAGTGATGACAAGTGAATCCATAGCCAAATGGACTATTAAGGCTACTAGTATAGAGTGCTTAGCAAGAAAGAACCCCCTATAGGTCACCATGAATGTTGGAAAATTTTGACACCATTGACCCATATCATTTTCAAATTGATGTTAGTCATTATAAGTAGTCTTTTTGAGTCAAACTCCCTTCAAATGGCATGTTTATCATTGTTTAAGGTTTCTTTTGTGAGTCAAAGATTTTGTTAGATATAATAATCTTAATTCCATGTCATGAGTATTTTAAGTTACATGAGAGTGTTAATGATATATAATTATGAAAATCAAGGTTAGATCCTCTATTTGAGGTCAAATCTAGTTTATAGCTTAGTTTTGAGAAACTAAGGTATTTTTGGAGAGTTGAAGCTTTCCTTTGTTTTGTCTTATATTGATTATTTTAAAATTATAAAATAAATCTTTTAAATAATATTAAATACTAGGGCCTAATATCATGTGTAAGGGTGAAATGGGTATTGTATGTCATTTATCGCTTTATTAATAACATATTACATATACCTTGTTCATACATATGTCTAAGATGTTATAAAACTCCTTTTATAACATTGAAGTACATTTAAAATTGCCTCAATCATCATTTATAAAATTCAAAAAAATCACAATGAATAACAGGTATTTAAAATAAGGTGAATATTCCCTTGTTACATTACACCAACACCACACAAACCAAGATAGACTCCATTAACACCTAATTTAGTAGCTATATAGGTTTTTTTGGTAGAACATGTAAGTTTATAAATAAAAAGGGTCTATAGAAGTCTTATTTTAAGGTTTTTAAATTATAATATGGTCTTATAATCCTATAAAATTATTCCTACATCTTTACCAATCTCAAACCATGCTTAATAAGAAGTTTCAAGTCTAGTTAGGATAAATACCCTCTCAGCTCCTTTATTGAGCTCTTGGCAAGCTTGTGAAGGTCAATTTAAAATGTTTAGTATGTGGTGGAGAGAGAGAGAGAGAGAGAGAGAGAGAGAGAGAGAGAGAGAGAGAGAGAGATAGAGAGAGAGAGAGAGAGAGAGAGAGAGAGAGAGAGAGAGAGAGAGAGAGAGAGAGAGAGAGAGAGAGAGAGAGAGAGAGATGTAAAAAAATATATTAGTCAAAATATGGTACCTTAATGTAATTACAAATTATGTCATTGGTTTAGAGATTTAATACCTCTCCTCTATGAACAATCACTAAGAGTGTTTGCAGCTCTTTAAACCCTTTTAAAACCCAAACCTCATAGTTTTCTCTTGTTTGAGTGAATTTATGAATCCATTTATGAAAATTAAAATTTGTGTGATATATTAATGGGCCTAAATAATCATCATATAGCTTACTTAATCAAATATTCAATGTAAATAATAGTGAAATGTGTAGGTACAGATTGTAGGGTTTTAAGAATGCAAGTTTTGTAGTCAAAAAAGGTGTTTTAGAAGTTTTATGTGTTTTATTGAATGCATAAAATGTATGTAATGGTTATAATGTGTCATATATGTACTAATTAATAAAATAATTAGGTATTTATACCTCATATAACTCAATAAAATGCCAAAATATAGACCTACAGTCATGTAAAAATGAATAAAATGCAAGGTGAGGAAACACTAAAATGGCCATAACATGTTTTCTAGAGATTAAAAACTCATAATTTGTTAATTAAGGTTGGGAGAAAAAAAATTACAAGTGGTTTTCGGTTTGTATAGCTCATGAGGAGAGATAAAATTCTAAAACACTGGTTCGTACTCCCCTATAAGGCAACAAACAGGTAATTTAGAAATCATTTTTGTTTGGGAGTTTCATGAAGACTTTATGATTTTTAAATCTCCCACATGTATGAAACATTTAAACCTATCCAACTAACCAAATAATAAATATACTTGATGCTTAAAACTCATTTTGACCCCCTAAGACACTTCAGGGCTTCTAGAGGTCTATAAAGAACAAATTGGGCATTTTTGGAGTTTCAGGGGGAGTAGAGAGATAAACACTTGCATGGATGTTTTTGAAAACATATAAATTATGTTAAAATAATCATTAGGCCTATTATATACCCAAATAATGCAAATTAAAAAAAAAAAGGTTTTCATTATGTATTTGGCAAGCTTGGCAAGATGACAAAGTGAGCATATGAGATGTCAGACCTATTTCATTAATTTGAGGAGTTTTATATCATCTTATGAGGTGTAAATAAGAGATATAAACTTGATATAGGAATTTAAACAAGTTTTAATCCCTCAATAAAATAAGGATCTTATTTTCATGAGTAAGAGTGATGAGTCATCCAAGGTAATGAAGATCTCCTATGCCACTTTTCAAAGAATATCATCAAAACAAGTGTGTCACTTGTGTAGAAGAGTTAATTGAGATGATTATTGTCCATTTTTAGGAGTTATAACTTATTATATTATTGTGTGGAATCCATAATTGACATCTCTATTCCTACCTCTCTTTCTTCACCCATCTTCTTCTATATATGCATTGAAAGTTGATTATAAAAGGGACTTATATTGGTTATGGTAAAACCTTAGCCATTTTCATACTCTAATACCTCTTGAAACATTAAATAAATTTGATTTTTCCTACCTATATGTTTCATTATTTTTGACTTCATACAATTTTATTAGTCTTGTTTATTTAATGGTTAATCTTTTGTAGCTTGTTGCCCATAGTTTCTTACCATTGTATAGAGAAGATAGTTATTATAGGTCATTGTTAGTGTTATTTCCTCAATGTATTTGGGATTTTGAAGTGTAAATACATCAATTATATCTATACAATATAAATTTCCTCCCTCTTAAGTGTTTTCATGTATTCTTGAACCTCATAAATGAAATACTTATGCAAGAATCATATCAAGGTTGTAGGTTGTGTAAGGATTATAGTTTTCTTTAGCTAAAATAGTGTATGTTAAGTCAATTAGAAGAATCATATTATTGTTGCATCACCCCATATAGGTTATAGAGTATTATTTTCTCTCTTTTCCATTTAATTGGATAGGTAGAAAAGTAGTATAAAGTCAATCATCAAGGGAGTTATCCCTAATCTAGAGATTTACCTCAATAATTAGGCCACCCAAAGCCTAGAAGTGTTTGTATGCTATCATCTAAGTACGATGGATTGACCAACCTTATTAAGGGTGTAATATAGAGTTATAGTAGTTCCTTCATAATAAATATAGTATGCATCATAGTTTTAGATCCATATTTTGTATTATGGTACTCATATTTTGTTAAAAGTCTAAAGGTTTGGGTCATCAACATAACACCAATTACACTAAGTTGAAAGTATGCATATATCTTAGTCTGATCATTATTATGTTGATGACCCAAACCTTTTATCTTACCCAAAATTATTAAAACCTACTTATTTTCCACCTATGCAAGTTGTAAGTCTATAATTACTTTCCTAATCCTTGAAAACTAGCATCCAAGATAGAAACCTACATCAATGTTAGTATCCTATCTTGATGAAAGTGTCTAATATCTTAAAGTCATCCAATTCTCAAATGAAAGATATCTTAATGGTTAGAATAATTTATTTGATTAGAATTACTTCTCCAAAGGTATTGATATAAATACAAGATCAACCCTCAATCATTCCTAACCTATAAAACCTAGCACAAACCAAGACAATCTATTAAAATCATTAAATCAAGTACTCGATAAAGTAAAGCTTTGCTATTTTTTCTTATTTTCATATCAATCATAGGGACAACATATACATAGGTTTGAATTACTGAAAGAGCATCCTAAGATCTTGATTTTCTAAGTTACAAGCTAAGTCATTGTTATACTTTCTATGCACATATTATATATTCACACATAAGCCAAGACATAAAGGATAACTATAATAGTCTGGGGCCCTCTTCATAGTATTGGCTATGTAGGTAGTGCTCATTAAAAGATGGGTATTTGGGGTCAGATAAACACCATGTTCCCACTAACCCTTTTTACCTTAAAGTCCCTATGAAGATGATGATCTAGGGTTTGAAGATTCATGTGGAGTGATAGTCTATGACCCAGATATGAATGCACTCGAATAAAGGTGGATACAAACCCATAATTATCTAGGTGGTCACATCCTTTTCTAATAGGCATATTTTATATGACATTTTCATCAAGTTAAGATAATAGTGTCAACACAACCATCCCAAAATAACACTGGTGTCTATTGCTCTAAATGCACTCAATCCAAAATCTAATGATTATTATAGAATATTCTTCCAGATTGATTTCTTCCCATTCCAAATCTATAACTACATTAGCATAATAAAAAGCTAAGTAATTCACTTCTTTTTCATTTATATATGTAACATAGTCATACTTACTATTTTAATCTTATCTTAGTCAAATAAATTTAGTACATGTTTATATCTTTGTTTAGCATCCAATTAGCATGTTTTAGATCTAATCATCATCCTTGTGTATTTTCATTTCTATATTGCTAACCCTATATACCCAAGTAAGATTCCACATCCAAACTTATGGTTAAAAATTCCACATCCAAAGTGTCATTAATTTTTATATCTCATGCCTGATTAAAACTATAAGGAGTTAAAAATCTAATCACTTAAAAATAGCCAAATGAGAGAACAATCATAATCAATGTAAAATTCAAACCTCTATTTACCAATATTATGGCAATAATATTGAGCATATTCCTCCTAAACACAAAGAGGTTGATATATATCAACCCTCTAACTAGATCTAAGCTATCACTCCTCCAAGGGGTGAGGATGTGGTGTATGTATGCATATTCAAACTAAGGTACCTATGGTTTATGTTTGTGAATCCCTAAAATATCAAATGATCCTTATGACCAAATTAATAAAAGAGTTACAAAAGCAAAATCAATACTTTAGTTTGAAGATCACATTATTGGAAAATAATATTCCATGTGCCTAAAACCTAACACATGGTAGTGTTAATTATGTGTTTACATCATCATCTACCTATGTTTTGCTAAACAAGGAGGTTTCATATCCAAATGAAAAAAATAAAACATAATACATCTAGAACAATATATTCTAAAATTGACCCAAAGGCTATTAAGAGTCTAAGTGATATCCTAAGAGATATGATTTGAAACAAAGTGATAAAATTACCTCCTCCACATCCTATCCTGAAATCTAATTAATACTATGCATATCACAGAATGCATGGGCATCTTATAGATTATTGTTTAGCATTAAAAAAAAGTATAATGTCTAAAATATAGTAGTGATCCTATAATTGATACATCACTTAATAAAAACATTCAAATTATGTGTATCTCTCCTAAAGCATATGTACCAAAATAAAAAATGTGGGTACCCAAAAATATTTAGAGAAATAATAGTTGTCAATATAAAACATGGAGAAAGAAAAGATTTAAAAAGAAAAAAATAGATCAAGAAAAGGATACAAATTTACCTCTGAATAATGATACTCAATTTTCCAAATAGTATTGTTTTGGAATTAAATATTTAAAAAACTTTGGTTATCATGGTCAAGGATTGGGAAAAACTCCTAAGGCATCATTCATCATGTTTCCACATATGACCAAATTAACCATCAAGGCTTTGACTATATTTTTAATAATAATACAAATAATTCAAAGATACATTTAGCCAATTCCAAATAATAATATCCTAAAAATGAAATAAAATAAAATATAAAGGAATAAATAGAACAAGATATATTATCTAAACAACAATAAGATCAAAACATGATACAAAAATAATAATTATAGAAATATCAAAAAATACCTAAAAAGGTAATGTCAAACATGTGCCTTTATATGAATAAATTACTAGTCATTCCTCAAAGCATAAAATAATTTAACCTTGCATAGATGGAAATCAAGGTAAAAATATCATACTTAACCCAACTTGTGAATTCAATATATGTATATAGGAATTCTTTACATCTCTGGGATATGGCATGGAACATGTGAATATAGATGATCTTTATGTTGAATATATTAAATATAATGTCACATTTGGATAGAAATCATGCTCTATTATATTGAATATTAGTTCATTTTTGACTAAATATAATGAAAAAGTTGGAAAACCATGGTTACTAGCAGCAAAGGAAAACAATTCCACAATAAAGATACCAAGTACAAACTTACCAAAAAAGCATGATATACTATCTAATTTTACCATGCACACATATAACACATCTCATTTGGGATGGGTTATATATTCACCACTAAATGATTCTTATCAATTGGATGGGATCATATGGTAGTCTTTTTGGTTTCAAATTATCCAATCATGATGCAAACAATGTCAAAGATCCAACTTAAGGTTGAAAAACTTCACATATTCAAAAAATACAAAAAATAATAAATAAATAAAAATAAAAATAAAAATAAAAATTTGGCACCTAAATGTTCTATTGGCTCCTTGGAATTTATATGTTAGTTCCATGTTGATGGATGGAATATCAATTAATCTTACATACACATGTGTGTCACAACTCTATGTGAGTGTCATATAGGCATACACAAATACATGATCTATTCATATTTCAGATGTTGAGACTTTGTTACACTCATGTCATATGGAAATTAGGGAAATCCACCTTTATGATCATGATACTTTTGGGTTATATCATTCTATTTTTACTCTACATTATCATGTTTTGAGATCCTATATATACTTACACATGAATTTATTCATGATTATATATTTCACAAGGTACTTGATATGATATGCACTTAAAGTTTTTTTATAACACATTTTGTCCATGGGATATTATGATAAGTTTATGTTATTTCCTTATTCCTTCCTTTATATAGTTACTTGAGTGTCTTTCCTTGTTATTGTCTTGATTGTTTGAGTATTTGAATACACTCCATTATTTATGGATCCCATACCTATATATAATTCCGTTGACATTTTAATATGTCATTATTATTTTTTATTGAAATTTTAATATGCCATTCTTACTCTTATGGTCATTTTACTAAGTCATGTACATTTTATTAGGTAGTATTTGAACATGCCCCTTATTTGTGATCCCCTTGGACCATTGATTTTGACTTTATTTTGAGTGATCTTGTATGTGTTCTTGATTTACATTTAGAGCTTGTACTATTACTATCTATATATTTTCATGATCCTTATAATTCATAACAGGCCTTCACATGATTGCATTATTTTATGCATTTCAATTCTATATCTACCTAGACATGTTCCTTTTATATGTTACATGGATACATTCATAGATTGTATATTTATCTTATCCTTTTGAGTTGACATAACTAATAGTTTATATTCTTCCCTCACCTCAAAAGGGGAGGGGGTTATTAGTGGGGTCATGTCATAAATGCATGCGATTCACATTTGGCATAATTTTTAGATTCATTATCCACATTTATTTAGTATTTGTTACTTATATAAATTTTTAGATTCAATGGTCATGTATTCATGTATTACACACATTATTAATTTTCATATTCAGTGGGGGACTACCCTATAGGCATGTATTCCACACATTCACAATTTTAGATTTAGTGGGGGCATGCTTTGTAAGGATGTTCTTCATACTTATTTAGTATTCAACAACCCAAATTCAGTGGGGGTATGTTTTGGAAACATGTCCTCCACATTGGTACTTATTTAAATTTTATATTTATACACATATAGTGAGTGCATGATTTGGAATCATGTTCTCTACACTTATTCATAGTTTCTAAATTGGCTAAAACACATAGTTATATACTTTAGATTCATAGTTGTGGAAAAATTCTATAAATTGGTATGATTATTATACATAATTTCAACATGAGACATATATAAGGTGCATATTCTATATAATGTGAAAATATTATTGAAAAATATAAATTAGTTCAATATATCAAAACACTCTCAAGTATTATCATCACCCACCAAGATGTGATTTTACACACTTATACCCATTATTTACTTTTATAGACTGTATTGAGCCAATCTACTACAATAATGTGTTTGATTTTGGTATGGTTGAGGTGATTAAATCACTCAATCTTACCAAGTTTTTATGCTGGACTTGATTTTATCATCTAGCCTTACCAATTTTATAATATGAGTTGACTTTGTTCACTCATACTCACTAAGTTACAAGTATGATTAGGTTTCACAGTTAAGCTAATCTCAATTTCAAAGTGGAAACTCACTTTTTATCCAAGGTTAGGGGTATGTACCTTAAAATATCTCTCTATATTCTTATATATATGAATTTTACATATATGTATACATACATAAGTGTGTGTGTCCCAATTTTAGTTTTAGAGCTTTACAATGATAAAATTTTTAGATCAACTTGTTAATAGGTAAGGTGGTTAAATAAATATATAATTGTAATCCTAAACCTTGCTATTTCAACTTCAATCACTTCAAGTACTTTCAAATTATAGATTATATGCACTGATTATGTACTATAATTTTCTTTTGTTTGCAGATCAATCACCAACAATGCACTCAAGTTGAAATCAAGTAAAGGCAAGGTGTGTTATACACACCTAGGTACACATGCCTTTCCTTTAAACTAGTAATTTCATTACTAGATTAAAGGGGAGGTAAATATAGACACTATTTTATGGATTATATATCACCTAAGTCTTGTGCACTTAGAAAACTTAGATCTTGGCTATTCTTCTCACTTATCTACCTTTCTCACTTTCTAAAGTCTTGCATATTCGCTATATTATGCTCCTTGTCCCATATATTAGTTTTATGAGTCTTATGTTGATGACCTAGACGTTATATTTTTATCAAAATTCTTAAAATCAATTATTTTCTACCTCTTCAAGTTCTAAGTTTTTACATATTTTCTTTCTCTTTGGACATTAGCATCTAGAATAAACATCAACATTGACTCTAGTGTCTAGTGCCTTGAATTCATATAATTTTCAAATGAAACATATCTTAATGGTCAACCTAAGTGCCTTAATGTGAATTACTTATCCAAAGGGATTGACATAAATATAACATTAACCCTCATTTATTTCTAACCTAAAAAACCTATCATTGACCGAGGCAACCTATTAAAAACATTAAATCAAGCACTAAATAAAGAAAAAACTTCCCTATTTTCTCCTATTTCATATTAGTCATAAGGAAAACATGTACACAAGTTTAAAGTAATGAAGGAACATCCCAAGAGCCCAACTTTCCAAGTTAAAATATAGGTAACTATTATGATTTATTTTTACATATTTCATGATTCATAGACAAACCAACATGCAGGAAACATTCATTGACATAGGGTTTTTTGGGGTTAGATCAACATTGTGTTCCCATTAACCCTTTTCCCCCCAAGGTCACTATGAATATGAATTACTAGTTTTTTGAAAATTCATGAGGAGTGAAATTCTATGACTTAGCTCTGAATGCATAAGAGCAAAGGTGAAGACAAACCAAGAAGCATGCAAGTGGTCACATAATTTTTATAAGATGTATTCTATATAAGACACTTATGTTAAATTTATATAGTATCATCGATGCAATTATCCCACGTTGATGCTAGTATCCATGACTCTAGAATCACTCAATATAGAATATGATAACTATTCTAAAATCTTTTTCCAATATGATTTATACCTATTCTAGTTTTAGAATTGAATTATCATAAGAACAAGATAAGTAATTTTATTATTTTTCATTTCCATATATAACATATTTGTAATTTCTAATTTTATCTTATCTTAGTTAAATAAATTTAGTACATGTTTATATTTGAGTTGAACACAATTAGCATGTTGTAAATCTGATCATCACCCTTTTACATTATCATTTATATGTTATTAACTATCCACCCAAGTAGGATTCCACATACAAATTTATGTTTTAAAAAAACACATTTATAATTATTTAATTATTCCCTAATCAATAAGGTCATGAGCCTTGAAATGGCATCATGATCCACACAACAAAATTTTCAATAGAAGAAGAAGACATGAGAATATTCTTTTTAAATTAAATCCAAACATGGGTATTCCATGGATAGGATTATACCTTATGCCCACTAACTGAAATAATATAAGTATCCTTGATTTAATATTATCAACTCATACCCCAATATTCAATTCTCTAAATAACCAAAGCTAAATTATTTCAACATAAGAAGATATGAGAGCTTTGATAAGACCAAACATTAACCTTTATTGGCCCTTCAAACTTCCATCTTTTAACTCTCTAAACCAATGCATTTATATATGAATTTTTCCCATTTAAGTTATTTTTACCATAATAGTAATCAATGAATATTTTTATATATATTTAATAATTTGCATTATAATTGTTTATTTATTGATGAAACAATGTCATTTATCACTATTATTATTTTTGGCTTTATCACTAATCTAAAAAATAACTATCTTAAGGAAATTTTGAGTAAAAAAGCACTTATTGAAACCATAAGGATTAAATTATCCACCACATATACTCATGGATATATTTTTCCAAAATTCTCCTATATAAATACTTGTAGAATTTAAAAACCACCTCTAGTAATTGGGTGAGTCACTCATAACAATGAGTGAAAATAAACTTTTTGAACTATATTAGTTACTTTGAAAATTTTAATGAACCATTTGTGGATTAGGAAAATTTGTAAATTTAATAGAAAGGGTAATTCAAATTTATATTATGTAGTCATTATTATTTAATTAGACCAATCCTCCCAAGTAGTTGCATTGATGAATGTGTTCTGTTTGCATGTTTCATATTATCTATCATTTCTAATGTTAGTTTATTTTTTCTATAGAAATTATATTAAAAACATGTGACTAAAGTTATTCCTTATCTATTTTAGATAAAATCAATATGATAAAGTAAAGAAGAAGACATAACTATGGAGACTAGACTAGAGATTTGAGTTTAATTATTATTGTGATATTTCTATAATTTTTCCATAGAAATATTTCCATTTCTATGAATTGTTCATGTAATAAATTTAAAATTATATAAATAAAATATAATAAAAGAAGGTATTGGAAAACGCATCCAACTAAGATATGGTCCGCTCATGATGAATAATGGTGAAAGTCTCATCTATCAATTTAGTTTCATTCCACATTGTGTGTATACTTTAATTTTTGTATATTAGTTACAACATGTGTTTTATAATGTCATCTTTGGATTTTTATATAAATTTGTTTGATTTTATAATTCTAATTCATAAAGTGTGGGAATATTATAAGATAGTTTTATATTTCCTTCATATAATTTACATTCCTTACAAGTGCATTTTTATAATTTTATAAGAGTGTGAATTTATATTTCACAATGTGTGTTTCCATATACACAACTCTTAGTACCTTAGCACTCAAAAGTGACCAGTAATGCACATACAATTTTATACATTAGCAAATACATACCTCCAAGTTAAAAATAATTAAATTAACATTATCAATAAATCAAACTTCTACCCTTTTAGGTTATCTATAATTAGGTGAGCACTCATTGCCTCATATTAACATTTATGGTTTAATTTTTCTCATCATTTCTGTGTCATTATCAAGGGTAAGTGTTAAGTATTATGCTCTTAAAAGGTTGGGTTAGTTTTCCTAATTTATATTAAATTTCCTATTTTATAAAGTAAAATATAATAATTTATAATCAAAATTAAAATTTCTAAAAATATATATTTTAAAACAAAACCTAGTAGGATAGGGTAAAAACAATAAAAAAAAGATTTATTGATTACATGTAATGTGAGAGGAAGCACTTGGGTAGAATCTTGTTTAGGATATTGAATTTTTATATAGAATTAGAAGAAAAGGTACCACATACAAAAAATACTAGTCACAAAAGTATACCTATAGCCAATCAATGTTTGTCACTCGTAACTTTATCAGAAGAGGCAAGAACTGAGAATCTCTTAGATGAATTAGTAGAGCAATATAAGGCTATAGAAAAATAAAATTCTCATAATTATAAGAAATATATCCTCATACTATTATAAAATGTTCTAATTTGGACACCTTATACTTAGGAGTTTGGTATTCAAATCCCTATAACCTCACCTAAAATTTTATCCAAAAGAGAATATTAACCCCTTCTAGCTTCAAAAATAAATATTAAACTTGTAGTGCTAGCTAAACTAACTAAACCAGCTCATACATATGACATATTTATCTAATTACAAACATAATTTCCATAATACTCCACTCTATCATCTCCAACCAAAAGTTTTCCCCTAAAAAAATCTAAGACCATTATTTACTACTTGCCTTGGGCCAAGAATATTGAAAATGAATTTGAAGAGTGGTTTGAAAAAGTCACTAGTACACCAATAATATTACAATTCATGGAAGAACTTCATGGAGATTATTTTATTAATGAAATTGAGACTTTTTAATTTACCATAAACACCCCCATGGGTGTTACACTTATTAAGATCATTCCTCCCATGCTTTACCTAATTTTAGGGGAATGGTCAGTAAAGACCTGTCAGATTACACCATAATCAACTGGATAATGAATCATGCATGAATAAACTATATGGAGTGAAATCTCATAACCTTCAAATTAAATAAGATTTCCTCACAAAATAGAGGTTGGATAAAAATTCATTCAATATTTACTCATTATCTCATTATTCATAAAAGTAAAGGAAAGGTACATATATAGCTGAAAGATAGACATGTCCCAACATCCTCATGAATGTGGGATTATCTTTCACTAATAACCTAGAAAAAAGCCTAAGCAAGGTAAATAAAAACATGTAGGTAAAACCATATAGTGAGAAAAATCCTACACTAATAGCCCCCTTAAGCATAACATACGTGGGTAGAAGAATTCAGTTCTAACAATGAGGCCCAAGAGGTACCCAAACACGATGCAACTCCCATAAAGTGGAAAAAATGAGAAAAACCATAGAAATAAAACTCATCCTTAAAACAGATAAAATAATAAGATAGACATAAAAATTCCCACTAATTTCTAAAACTTCCTATAGCCACTCTATGTCTTCTAAAGGAGTGGCTTGGAATGACTATTGACCACAAGTAAATGTAGTGAAGAGTGGACCATCCTGGAATAATGAATGTGTCCATCAAGTGCTTGATGTATATTTAACCAAGGTGTGATTCTTATATAAGGATTTATTTTATGTATGAAAGGTAAATGGGCCAAATGTTATATTACATAGTGGTGTATTATAAGCATAGGATAAGGACTATGAAATGTTGTGTAATTATGGAATAGATTACCCAGTGTCTAATGAGTCGTATATCAATATACATGTTCCCTATAATGTCTAAATTGGACCATAGGTAGGTGGATTAGGAACTAACTCCTCAATATATGAAATGTGATAGATATGGACAAAGTGTTTACCCATCACTAATGTAGTAATCTATGCTAGAATAAGAGTCATAAATATCAAATATGTGTGTTAGATTTGAAATCTAATCAAGTTTAGTTGAGGCTAAAGAAGAATAATCTAAAGTAGATTAAAGACAAAAGTGTGAGAAGTTATATATCCAAGTTTGATGATCGATCATTCCAATTACCAATACAATATCACTTTGAATCTCTTTAATATACACTAAATTTAGAGTGAACTCAAATTGCATGCCCAAACTAAGGTGAATGATCTAATATATGAATAGGATATTAGTTTAAAATGAGGCAAAACTTTGAACATTATTGAATGTTACATTAATCACTTCAAAAGCCATTCTTCCTATAACCTTTTTAGAAGTGTCATTATCCAATTATATAGATGACATGTCACATGGTTTTAAGGAACTAAACTCTATCCATGAAGATTCCATGTGATGTGAAGTGTTTGGATTTATTATTTACATTGAGGTAAATTACTGTGTAAGTTACCATATGATTAATATGGTTATTATTGGTTAGTAATTTAAAATAATATATTTTTGTAAATAATATATTATATATTTGGGTTAGGAGGTTATATGGTTGATATATTTGAGGGATTGAATATTGAAAAAACCTCCTTGATTATAAGATATGTTTTCTTATATAAATGTAATGTCCCATATGTAATGCATGATGGATTAAAATAGAGAGTGTGATTTATATGTTAAAATTATGCAAATATGGGCTAAACCTATTATCTGGTATCACATCAGGTTAGCGCCAAGACTGTGAGAGATTAATGGATATGATTTTGTTGTTTAAAGAAGATCTTTGGCAAGTCTCATTTCTAGCTTGCTATACATTGATATTTTCACTATTGCCAAGCACCAACATGACTACCTAGTAGTCAGGTTTAAATGTATGAAGAGGATAACATAGAATATTGGAATATAAATGGGAAAATCAAGAAAACAATAAATGTGTGAATTATTTTTAGATTCACCTCCTAATCAAATATTCTCAGTCTTTTAATTACATAGCTAAGCCTAATGATGTATCAATCGATGACCTAGTTTTATGTTATATTAAAAATTGGTTTTAGATTTTATTCTCATGTTTTCTATGTGTAGATAACATTATAATATTCACCAAAGATACACAACAATAAGGCATGTATTTTTTAGTTATAAGTGTTCATTTACCACTGATAATTTCCTCTATTGACCTGCATCACTAAAGAAATTATATAAGACTTGAGGAGTGTCATAAATTATACTATAGACATATTTATCATAAAAAAGGAATCCATATTCAGATTCAATCTATGATTAATCCATTTTTCATCATGTTTTCCATGTTGGTAAGGTTACATTGAGGTTTACAACATGCAATAAAGGCATCCCACTTCCAAACTATCACCCTACAAGGTCAGTGGTATTATTCTTTTTTTTTAAATATAGTTTTTTTATCCTTTTTATTTCAAATCTTTATGTCAAAAAAAAACAAAATTTAAAAAAAATATATTTTATATTTCAAAGTGTCATTTAAAATAAAATATTTAATTATATTTTTAGTTTTATTTTTACTATTGATAATTATCTATTCAAGGTCATCAATAGTGTCAATTATTTTTGTAAGGAGGTACAAATCAGTTGAAATTAACACCCTTTTCCTATTAAATTTTTTGGGGTAGTCATCAAAAAATTAATTCTCATCAAAAAATTCAAAATAAGATACTTTCATATATGGAAAATATAGATGCAATTACACCTGATAGAAAAAGACCTTTGAGATGTTGTCAAGCCCAATTTAATGACAACAATTGATGCTAATGAACTTTCCAAGTGGAACATCAAAAATTAAAAGTCATTGGGGACTATTGGATTTGTCTTGTCAAAATTATACCTTCACCATGTGGAATTCAACAAGAAAGATATGGGAGATAGTAAATAAACTCTTTGGATTTGAATAAAATAGTGCCAAGATGACATTGAAGAAAAGATTATTGGATTGAAGATGGAAGGAGTAAAAATTATAGATCATATAATTAAGTTTCACTCCATACTAAATCAATTAGTTTCCATTAATGATAAATTAAAGGATGATGATTAAATAACAATACTTTTTAATAGTATGCATAAGAGTATATATAATATAGTGTTTACATTAAGTAAGGTAACAATAAGTCTTGAAGGAGTAATCTCCACTAAAATTGATGAAAATGAATATTCATATTTAGAAGAAGTATTACATATACAAAACAAGGAAAGTATATCTTCAAAAAAGGGAAAATACAAATCAAATTATGTTCCTCCAAAAGTAAAAATCAAATGTTACTATTGTAAAAAGAAAGGAATGTAATTTTGAATTCTAAGAAGAGATCACCTGATCCTATGGATGATAAACTAGATCAAAATGCTTAATTAATTAAGGAAACTAATTAGGAAGAATATTTAAGTGATGAATAAATATCTTACCCTAGTGATGAATATTTTCCATTTTAAATAATCATCTAATAGAGGTTGGAGGTGTCAAAGGAAGGATTCTAAAAAGTGCCTCTTGTCAATCACTAATGATGAGGTAACATTTTATATTTGTGGCACTTTTATTATTTAATTATGTGTGTGTTTTGTGAAAAAATAAAATAGTGTAACCTTCCCCTGTTAAGTTTGAGAAGATGATGATGCATATATCATGAACATGTAAACAATTATATAGGAGGGTAGTTGACTACAAGTATCCTTTGACCAAAAATATCCTCTGACTACCATAATTCATTGGAAGATGATTAGTTAGTAAATACATTAATTGGAAGTAAAATCAATATAATATCTTATGTGTAGGTGATCATGTATAACAATATCTAGACAACAAGATTTAGACAATAACATGCAAACCTAAAAGTATGCATCAACATATAATGTTATCTTCACTTCACATGATGTAATTTCTCCCCATGTAAAAAATAAATGGGGGAATGTTAGGATTTAATATTTACATCAAGATAAATTATTGTTTAAGTTAATATATGATTAATATAGTTATTATTGGTTAGTAGGTTAAATAGATATATTGTTGTAAATAATATATTATGTATTTATATTAGGAGGTTATATAACTAAGATATTTTAGGGATAGAAAATTGAGAAAACCTCCTTGATTATAGGATATAATTTATTATATAAATCTAATTTTTCATATGTAATGTATGATGGAATAAAATATAGAGTGTAATTTTTGTGTTAAAATTGTGAAAATATGGATTAAACCTATTATGAAGCACCAAAGTCAGTGAACCATATAGGAGTTAGAGGTACAAATTTAACTAGGGGCTTTCCCTTTAGTTTACCCTTACCATTATCTTTTTCCTTTTATTTACCATGTTCATTTTCATTTGAGGATTCATGGGTTGATGAAGTCTAATTGGTAGAATCATGGACATTGATATTGTGATTCTTGAGCATCTTAGTCAGTTGGTCAATTTGTTTCTTTAAACATTTATTTTTATCATGACTTCCCAAAAAAACCCACATTTGATCCTATATTTCTTAGGATTAACATTGGAATAAGATGTCTCATTTCTATAATTATAGGTGGGAAGATTTTCATCCTTCTCTTGATCTTTTTTGTTTTGTTTCTTCTCTCTATTGTTTGAAGCCTTCTCTTTCTTAGCAAAAAGTGCATGAGATTTTAAGGACTTCATTGTGCCCATATGTATGAAATTATCTTACTCTCAAATAAATTTAGAAATAAATGTATATAAATAAGGCATCTTTAATGTAGATCCAATAGTACTTTTTATGGCATGGAAAGTGGAAACAAATATAGAATAATCTCGACCTAGTTTGGAAAATATCAATAGAACAAGTTAATCTTTCTTATAAATTTCACATTATTTCAAATACAACCTTAGAAGTTTAAAATTAGTGAATAAGTATTGTATGGTTTCATAGTCATCTAAAATCAAATTATTGATCTCATTCTATAAATTATGGCTTCTCATCAAATCATGCTTCCCAAAGATCATTCCTAGAGTGGTCCACCCTGAGTAGGTGTTTTAGCAGAGTCTATGTGAAATAATAGATTAGGAGAGAAGGGAAGACATAGTAGTCTATGGAATTTATAAAATTGGTTGAACCATTTTATTTTTTATTCTAATGGTGCAGGTTCAATCTCAATTCCCATTATAATTTTATAGTAACCCTTGTATTAAAAACTGATTTCCATTCTGGATTTCTATTCATGATAATTAAAATCTATGAACATACTTATTGGAATTGAATCCATAGAATGTAATAAAAATATGTATTATAAATTAAATAATAAATGTATAAAAATAAATTAAATGCACCAAAAAATACCCTCTTATAACTATTAGCAATGATCCCCCTAAAACGTTCAAATACAAGCATGCTCGTATATATGTCAAACACAATTAAGAATGTGTCTTGAGTAATTTGTGCATAAGAATGGAAAAAATGGAAAAACAATATCTAATATAAAATTAATCCAAAATCATATAATTTTTGGTTTTAAGGGAGTTTTATTGGATCCAAGATGGCCACCAATTCATGGAGCATGAAAAAATAGGCACTTTTAAAGATGAAGACACTCGAAAAGTAGTTACCAATCAAAAGTTATGGCCAAAATTTTTATCTCACATAAAAATCTCCACGCAAAATGGATTTGAAATTTTATTAAATGTTTGGGTTGATGGGATAATTTTTTGGGTTTTAAAGTTAAGCCCCCACTAGTAAGAATTAATATTTAAGCCCCCTATGTGACCACACCATATGACTAGGGGGTTAAGGTCACTCCTAAAATGCTTCCAAAATTAAAATTATTAGTATCATTATTCATTTACTTTAATTTAATAGTTTTTTGGATGTCATCATGCACTTTCATAAATTTTTTGGCTTTCTAAATGTCACCATGTTGGCTTGTTTTAAAATATATGAGTCAAGACATAATAAAGACATATCTTAACTATTTGATCCATAGCTTGTTTTACACCATGTTATATTGTTTTAATAGATGTGAATTAAGACATTATAAATCATAAGGATGTAATATTAGACATATTATATGCATAAATGAAATAAGAAGAATCAAAACAAGCTTTAGATGTATAATGCATGGATTTCTATAAGAAGAAAATAAAATGTAGATGTCAAACTTCTCGTTTAAAAGTAGAAAATATAAAAAATGAGGATATAGATATAATTAATATTTATGTAATTGGATAATATGGGGATTATATTATTTTATATGTCCTAACAAAAACCACGATCATAAAGAGCCAAAATTTAGGCATGTCATAAATTCCTTCATTTTTTATTCATAATTTTAATTTGATCCTCCTCTTAATTTTTATGGATCCACTCCTTGGAATCAAATAAAACAAATTACATCCAAAAATAATTATTATTCACAAAGAAAAATCAATGTCAGGCCAATTGGTATCAATTTCAAAAGTAGACATGGAGGTCACAAAAACTAGAATAATCAATATTGCCCAGCTTCTAATCAATGGCTATATTCAATTAAAGGAAATCATGCATGGTTTAACAAAAAAAATTGGTTTCAAAAATAACCACAAATATAACAAAAATAATATTTCATGATTAAAAATCTTTCTCCAACTATGCCTAGAGATCCTGAATTATCATCCCAACCTACACACAATTCCAAAAATAAGTTAGTAAAACTGACATATAATAAAAAAATGGTTACATACCTAACCTATTTGGTGGAGGTAGATGATGTAAAAAAAATTAATTAATGTTGAGTCTAAATCCCACCACACCCATAATAAAATAACCTTATGAAGAGTTCTCGACACTATAATCAACCCACAACCACAAATTAAATCCCTCTCTTGAGCCAAACACATCCACCAATCAAGTAGTGCCTAAAAACATTCCTTTTATATAAATATTTAACCTTAAAAAATAAAATCCAAAACCCAAAATTATTTTCTAGGAAAACATAATAATGTATTTATCAAATATCTATTATTACAAGTAACAAAATATGTCCTATTGATTCTTGAATATGTATCATAGGTGCCTAGAGTGTTAAAGACCACTTCTCAATTTAGAATTCTAATAATTCAGTGCATGAGTTAAGGTTGTGATAATCTTGTTATATATCGATGAAATAGAGGCAAAGCAAGTGGATTGTTTCACAATATTTATAATGTTTGGTGGTTGGGAGTTACCATTGCCAAAAGTCAATATATGAAAAATATGAAGTACACTATTCTAGGAAGAGTGAATTATGATCAAGAACTAATCTAAAGACTAAATAAGATAAGTATTTAAAATGAATATTAAGCTATGGTTATTTGGTTAAAAAGGGAGAAAAAGGAAAGGTAAGGTGGAGAAGAGGTGTTGTTGATCTTAATTCCAAATATTATGACAAAGTTCAAATATTATTCAGGCATATACTTAGCCAATGTATTACATGAAGTAGCATAAGCTCAAATCCTATCAAACATTAGGTAAACATCTGAGGATGGTGTGAAATATTTCAAATAGGAATCAATTTTACATTAAAGATTTACCCCTATAAGCAAATAACATTAGCCCAAATGAAAGAAGAGTAATCAAATGAAATGAACCTTAAAACTTTTAATTAAACTATCATTATCACAAGTTAACATCTTTGCATTCAAATTTACACACAAAAAATTCATAAGAACCATTCAAATCTAGGAATCAGAACAAACAAGTGAGAAAGATGCCAAGATAACAAAAGACAAGCAAATTTAGACAATCTTTGTACAATTCCTTACTTATATTAATTACTCAAAAGTTATAATTATCTCTTGGCTCTATGAAATCCCCCCCCCTTTTTTATAATGTATAATGCTCCTTTTTCATAGGATACAAGGAAGCATGTTAGCCAGTTATATCTAATTATAAAAGTACAAGTATTAGGATAGCTATCATTTTCACAAGTGTTCTAGAATACACTAGACTTTCCCTAATGGACTAACCTATATGCAATGCGATTTAAAAGTTACACATGCCTTTACAAAAGAATATTCCTATTTCAAAATTCTACAAGCTTAATTATAGAAATAATATTCCTATCTTAACTAACTAGGAGGCCCTTGTGTTGATGTTGTCTTTTGATTCCCCTATAAAATCTTCATTCTGTAATTTTATTCATTAATGAGTTAGAGATCAATGATAGGTCTCATGAAAAACTCCTTATATATATCTTCGAGGCCTTTGAGATATTTTTCCACCCTTTCCAAATCTTGCTTGATGCCCTTGATGTTTCCTATTTTCTCCTCTGATGACAAAAGTAGGCTCATGACCTTTTGATTATCAACCCCTATTTTCCCTTATCCTTAGTTCCTTACTTTTTGCATGAGCTAAGTAGTTCTATGCTTGAAATCTTTGTTATTTATTAGACCCAATGGACTAAGTGTGATAGGATCTTTGATCAAGCTATCCAAAATTTACAACATTTTATCTTCTTATTTATTGAGGTCCTTGGAAATGTCCTCCATCTACATGGACAAACTACTAAAGGTTTTGATCTTGTCAATTAATATAGCCATATCCATATTCAGGTGGGCTAGGATAATTATTCTAAATTTAGGGTTTTTATTTTTAGTTAATACCTTGATCAAATCCTTTACTTGATAACTCAAAGCATACCATTGACAAACTTGGCATGTAACCTTAATGCTTTGATTATTTATTGCATCTTGCTTGGATCTAACTTACTTTAAAGAATTGAATAAATCAGTCATGGTGTTTTCAAATTACCTAAATCTATCTTCTTGAACTGATAAGATGGATTATTCTATTAGGTTCTTGTTATACTTTAGGATTCCCTTGATCATTGTTTGTAATTGATCTATTTGATCTTGAGCCACTTCAAGGAAATTTTCCTTAAATATTGGATCTTCCTAGGATTTTATCCTTGAACTAAAGTTAGTCCAACAAAAGGTTGTACTTTTTGGAAAGTAAATTCTTCTCCACCAATCATGGATTTCTTATTAGTTATCCTCTACAAAATGGCAGTGGTTGGGTCAAATGTGACAGCAACTAAATATTCTATCACTTTGGGAACTAGGGTCTCCATTTGTGCTCCACTTTATTTTCCTAGAGTAATCAATATTCTTTTATCATCTTATTGTTTGGAAAGTATCCATGGCTTGACATCCTCATGTCTTGGAATATTGATTACTTGCATCATTATCTAGGGATGGTGCATAGCTAGTACCTTTTTTAGTTTTCCATAAATGAACCATTCAAGAATGGTTGGACACTAAATTAAGTTTTCCTCACAAAAGAGATTAACTTCACTCAAAGGATAAGTGAAGGCCACCTTGGGATTCTTACTCTAAACTAAGATAAGTGCTAATTCAAATTTTGTCTTGGGGGTGTCTATAGGAGCTAGATCCATCACTGCCTTCCCCTTATCTTATTTTGTTTCTTCCATTTTGTCATATTTAGTCTCACATGCCAATGATAGCATTTTGAGGGCATATTTAATGATCTCACCAAGGTCTAGTGCTACCACATGTATTTCTTTAACTGGTGATCCTTATTATTCTACTTGGGTTGAGGAAGATATAATTTCATCAAGATTTTTCTCCTCTAAACTTTTCTCAAGTTATGCCTCAGGTTTAAATTCAATCTATAATTGGGTTGGTGGAGGTCTAAAAGGTGCACCACTTAGAAAATATTATTTATTTACTCTCAATTAACATTTATCATCATCATCATCATCCCCTTTTTGTTCCCTCTACATTCTTGAATCTAGTTTGATGTTGTGATTTTTCAACCTAAAGGTTACCTTGATGAATGAAGAGGCCTTTATATATATAGGGTCAAAAGCACTAGGTTGATGATCATAGGTTATATTAATTCCCTTGGCCTTCAAATTTTCTTTAACCTTCCCCTATGGATCCCAATATCTTATATAAGCCATTTGGAGGTTGAAGGAGGTCATATGTTTGGAAGAAACCTCAATGTTGTCCCATTATGAAAAATCAGTCCTTCCAATGGTTAAGGGGAAGCTATGAAGTATTCCTTTTCTCTTTGTTTTGCATAAACCATTTATTACATTACACATTTGGTAAGCCAGCTCTTAATTAGCTAGATTTTTTATCACATGGATTAGTAATCTAATGGGAGTCCATTGTGTTCCTTTAATCCTAATGATTGTGCAATCAGGGTATAACTAAATGTCTCCCAAGGCCTCAATTAACTTTTTGTTTAAGGGGCTGACTCTTGGCATTAGATTTATAGTTATGGCCTCATATAGGGATGGATAAACATAGTCACATATGAATTGGATGTGGTCCCTATATTTGAATATGTACAATTTTGAATAGTATTGGGAGACTATCTATAATCTATCAAGTGACCATTCTCTTAGGTTGGGGATCTTTGTGGTAACAAGCAAGGCATATATGAGGTATGAGATCATGTAGAATTGGTTCCTAGTTTTCTTTTTGACTATAAATATCTATGTACTTAAGCAAGTGTTGACCACTTTAACAAGGGGATGGGTGAGCTATTTCTCAATCATAAAGCAGACTAAGGGCACCCAAATTTTTTCCACATAGGTAGTGGTTGCATTTCCACATAATTTATTTATCATAATCATGACCATTTTTATCATACATTTAAATTGACCAATGGGAATATTTGTCATTGAATTTTGTAAAATAGCTAATTCCTAGAATATAGCCATAGGGCAAGGGTGTCCTTCAAAATATTATTCTTGGCTAATTTATTGATAGTGTTTTGGTCAAATTAGGGCTTAGGTAGCTTATAATAATTTTCAAATGCTATAGGAGGGATATAAAAAATATTCATAAAACTAACCTCATGAATAATCATGTTTTTGTCTATTTTTCCATCTTTAAAAATAAGAGAGAGAACATATATACAATGCAATACCTTGGGTTTTGATACAACATAATAGAGAGCTATCATCTGAATGGTAACTATGTCATAATAGAACCTTTTTGCTGACATGTTCTTATCCTCTTCTTTTGTGATGGGTTGTTGGTTCCTAATGGTCTAGAATAAGCTTGACCAATTGTTGTCCCTAATATTTAAATTTATGGAATGAAACTACATATCCTTAAGAACTCATCCTTTTATGTCTAAAGTTAGATAGAATTCTAAATCTTCTCTAGAGACACTTCTTTAGGTTTCCATGGATTCAAGTCTCACAAAATTGCTTACTAGTGGTCTATAATTCAATTATAAATTGAATTACCCTTATAAGATGACAATCTAATTTTCCTTAGCTTGATTATGATGATCAAAGGGTCAATTAGGGCTTCTATATGTTCTAGGGTTTTTTAAAATGTCCCTTACAGTGCTTTAATAATGACAACTATTTGAACTTATGTGAGATTCATGACTTAGATTGCTATTATATAATTATATTTATACCTTTACATTACCTAGTTCCATGAAATATTTATCTTAGCTCACTAAGCTTATGTGGCTCCTACATGGCAACACTATGACATTTTCATAGCACTTTGCTTATTAATATTTAAAAATTGACCATTGTCCTTTGAAAATTCCACCTGGATTTCATGCCATTAGATCATACCTGCATAAAAAACCATGGTTCATTGATATTGATCTAATAACTTGAATGCAATTAGTTTTTCACTACATTCTCCATGGTTATGACACTTGTCACTTTTGCATTCACCCTAACTTTTCAATGTTTTTTATGTGTCATTGATCTGATTGAATGAAACAATCATGCTCCATTGATCTTGATTTACCTAATTGTACATTATATTCCATTGACCATTGATCTAAATGTGTATGCTACATCATGTATCATCAATCTTTGAGATATGCTCAAGCTTTAACTTATGGCCCATAAGTATGCTATGTGTCATTTCTACATTTTTACTTAACTTTGTAATGTTAGCTATGTGTCATTTGATCATCTTCATATGAGTGAACATGGACCATTGGATCTTGATTAATAGGGTTAAACACCATTAGCTACTATTATTTAGTTGTGAGTGTGAAACTTGGCACACACTTGCTTGTCCTGGGGATCCATTGAAGTCTTGACTCAATATGCATAATTGGACTAGTCCTACTTGAGAAAACACGTGTCATTTATCCTCATAAGATGATTAAAATTTAACTTAAGGTTAGGGTCTTTGATTTTAATCTCACAACGTTGATCTTGATCATTTGAGAAAATGTGGATCATTGATCCTATAAATAAAACTGATGATTTAAGTCAGTGCTCAAAGAACATTAAATTTAAGTTAAATCCTTAGAATAATGTTTTCATTTGTATTAATAAATATGAATAAATCTTTAGCTTAAAGTCTTAAGCTAAGTTTTAAAACATAATAAAGGGGATCCTATAAAATAAAATACCTAGCATAAGGTTTTAGACTAAGGATTTTATTGTATTAATAAATACGATAAATCTTAGGGTAAGGATTTATGTTAAGCTTCATAATAAAGGGACTATGCATTAGTTAGACCATGCAGAAAAAGGGACGAAGGGGTTTATGGGGTGTAAAAGGGACCAAATATGAAAATTTTAGACTAAGTTTTGGTCATGTTAAAAAACATTACTAAGCCTTAGGATAAAAATTAAACTAAGTCCATGGTGTAATTAAAGTGTTCCCACATAAATTTTTCTATCCAAATCATAATTTGATTCAAAGGGATTTGACCTAGGGTTTTTGGAATTAAACTTTTAAGCTGATCAGACTTGAATACAACTTGATTTTTTAAAAGGCCAAAAGCTAATAAAATATAAAATTATTATTATATCATAAGACCCATATATTTCTCATTTCAAATGGATCCCATTGGAGCTATAACTTGAAACATAAATATCTAATTTTATCAACTTTAGGTAAGATTAAATCAAAATTATGAACAAATAAGCCCACCATACCATGGTCTAGATGATATTTAAATAAAGATATAGTGTAAAACACTATAGTAATACTCTGATCAGATGAATTTTCATTTTTAGGGTATAAATTTGTACTATATTTAACACAAGGGTCCCCATTTTTTATAAATAGGGGTATGTTGACCTCAACAAATGGTGAGTTTTAGGAGAAAAATAACAATATGTTAGAATTCAAAATCTGGTTTAGACTAATAATTAAGCTACTTATCCCATTTGATTAGGTACCATTATTAAGATCACTTCGTGGCTAGAAAAAATCTTGTAAATGTAAAATGAGGACCAAACATTAAGACATAGACATGTGTGTGTGTGTTTTGACTCCACTTACTAGTTTCCATAGGATTTGGAGAACAACTTCCAAATTCTTGGATTTAATCATTAACACTGACTTTCATCATGTTTGGATATTCATTGAGGACCATGTTTTAGATTCATTAAAGGCCTAGGCATTGCTCTACTTCTAACCAGACATCTATAACCCTGATAGAGCTATATTTGGATCTAATTTAGGCCTTGCTTCACTATTATATAAGTGTCTATAGCCTCAATGGAGATTACCAAAATCACCTTTGCTCAGAAAGCTCTTGAATTTTTTAATAAGGTTCTAATTTTTTGTATTTTCAAGTCATTTTTGACTTTATAGCCAAGGTTTGGAACCAAGTTAGACAAGTTTAGGGATTTGGTTAAGTGTTTGGTCTTTAGACAATCATCCTTGGATGTAAACATTTTCCTAAAAAATAATGTTTTTTAAATATAAGCATGAATATGTCATAATAATCTAGTCTTTCACCCTACATATGCAATCCTTCTTAGAACCAAACTCATATCAGAACAAATTTATAATCCCAATGAGTAATTAACCTATTTATTATTATTTACTATTTTATCTAAACTATAACATTAAGCTCATATTTCAATAATCCATGATCAACCAATGCTAAGAGAACATACCTGTATTCCTGAACTATGAGGTTTATTTGAGAAATCATATGAATCTTGAACTGAGGGATTGTCCAAAAGGACTTATTGGGAGAAAGGAACAAATTAGAGAAATAAAACACACCAAACAAAAAGTAAGGAAATAAATAAACAAATATAGACAAACATGTGTAAAAAAAAGGGATAAGAAGGAAATAATAGAGAGAAACTAATCTAGCCCACCTACACTAACTCTAACTAGTCTTACAGTCATTCCATGAAGACTTTAGGTGGGACAATAAAGAAGTAATGTTTGAGTTATTTCCCATTGGTGGGTAGTGTGAAATCTACTCCTTGTAATTCTTTCATCTTGAAGGTCTTGTCTCCAAGTATCTTAGCAACTTGATAGGGTCCTATCCACAAAGGTGTGAACTTTCCATGTTTACCCTTAGGCTTAGATGCCTTGTCCCAAAGAAGAACTAAGTCTCCTTATCTGAACACCTTTATTTTTTAACATTTATCAAACCACCTCTTGACTATGGTTTGGTGTTTTCTAAAATTGGATAAAACCTCTTCTCTCACATCTTCCATCTGTATGATGTCCAATAATCTTGAACTTGTAAATTTTTGGTCCTCCTCCATGTATTCCTGTATGAGTCTATATGTTGGTAGCTTGAGGGTGATGGGCAATATGTGATATTGACCATAAAATATAAAGAATGGTGATGATTTGAGGGCTTATTTAACTATTGGTATATCTTTCCAAAGGGCATACCTAAGTAGCTTGTGCCATGTTCTAGGTTTATCAGCCATAGACTTCTTTATTACCATCATCAAGTTCTTATTTATTGATTCAAATACTCCATTACCTTGAGGGTAATGGTTTGATGAGAACTTGAGAATGATGATGTTATCATATTCCTATTATATCATCTCAATGGATATAAAATTAGATCCATTATCATAAACTAGAGATATAGATGTTCCAAACCTTATGCATATATTTTCTTCTATAAAATTGATCACATCTTCAGTCCTACACTATTTATATGCCATTACTTTAGTCCATATATTACAATATCTAGTATAAGTTATAATGTACTTGTGACCATCAAAAGAATTAGGGCCAATGACCCCCACAAAATCTAGTCCCCATTAGGCAAAGGGTTTATCAACCATTATTGGTCTTAGTGACATGGATACCTTAAGCTCTTTGGTGTCAAGGACTTGACAAGAGTGGCACTCGCTCACATGTTTTTGATCATATTTGAATATTGTAGGATAGTAGTAACCAACCCTTAATATTTTATGTATTATTTCCCTTCCAGATAGATTCACATTTAACATTTTTTCATGAAAGATGCTCATGATCTGAGTTGCTTAACTCTTGGAGACACATCTAAAGTAAATGCCTTCAAAGTTCTTATACAAAACTCCATCCTTGATTAGAAAGTGAGCTACCTTGATACTCATATCTCTCCTTTTTTTACTTAAACCTATATGACAATAATATTCCATAGTAATAATAGGCTCTTTTTTCAACATGTCATTCAAAGGTTTTATTATTTCTACAAAACCAAAAATAAACTTACAAAATTTATTTTACCTAAGAATGACTTCAATTCCTTCCTACTATTACAGGACTCTATATTTTATATATTTTTTACTCTATCAAATTCTATATAGATTCCATTTTTAGTGATAACATGTCCTAATAGTTTTCCCTTAGTAACACAAAAAATACTTTTCTTTGGGTTGCAAGGATCCCATACCTTCTACATATTTGAAATACCTATTGAGGTGTAGAATATGATCCCCCTTATTTTTAGAAAAGATAATTAGATCATCCATGTATATAATAATGAATTTACCTACAAGACCTTGAAAATCATGATCCATAGCCCTTTAGAAGGTTTTACCTACATTTATCAACCCAAAAGACATTATCTTGTAGGTAAATGTGCCCCACTTAGTAGTAAAAAAAGTCTTCATCCTGTCCTCTTAGTTCACTAGCACCTGGTTATACCCTTAAAAACCATTAATAAAGGACATCATGGTAGAGCTAGAAATAATTTGTATTACTTGGTGAAGGGAAGGTAGGGGTAATTATCTTTCTCAAATGCTCTGTTTAGATTTCTAAAATCAATGCATAGTCTGATTTCACTATTTTTATTTTAAAATTAGGATTAAATTAGTAACCCAAGTGGAATACCTAATGGTAAACACAATCTTGGAAACTAATAGCTTCTTTACCTCTTTATATATAAGTGGTTCTAAGATAGGTTTAACTAGCCTTTGCTTTTGTCTGAAAGGTTTACAGTTTTCCTTTAAAGGTATGGTATGTGTTATGACCTATGGGTCAAAGATCTTTAGGTCATCATAGGAAATCACTATGATATCTTTATGTTTAGTCAGCATTTCTTTGGCTCTTTTAGACTCAATTATTATACATGTTGTACCAATATTAACTAGTTAATTTTGACCTTGAAATCCAAGATTGATTTTGTTATAATCCTTCCCACTTACTTGGGAATCTTGGTAGCATCAACTAGTCTATTAAAATCAAAGAGTCTCTCTAAGGATATCATGCCTTTTGGTATTCTATTATCATTTAATTGAATGACCTTTTCATCAAGTTTGATTTCAATGTTATCATCATCAAGGAGACTATCTTCATAAATAATGTGACCCTCAAACACTTTTGAGCTAGTCATGAAGTCTTTAATTTACTGATCATCACTAAATACTTGCAAGTGATAGACATTATCTGACATTAAGGGATATGGGATTAATTTGATTGTAATATTTTGTAATTTAAAACTTTAATTGGGCATAAGGTTGGTTACAGTTGAAACAAGTTCATCAACAACCTTAATTTGTTCTGTAAGAATTGACACAATGTTGAAAGCATCAAAACATTCAATTAATTACCACACTCTAAATTTACACTTGTTGAGATATAAAAAATTAAATTGATATTTACTCTTGACCTGATTAACCACTAGTTCTAAATCACCAAAAACTAATAGTTCTTTGGCCTCATGCTTTATTGTAAATTGTAATCCAATAATAAGTGCTTCATACTCAACCAAATTTTTGGTGTATGAGAACTAAAGTTTGCAAGAGGTATTTTATTCTTTCCCAATGGGATTGATTAACACCACTCCTAATCTAAAACCTGATTTACATCTAGCACCATCAAAATAAGGTTTCCATAATCCAAGAAAAGCATAAGAAGTATTAAAGTTACATACCTTTGCGGTGTCAAGATTGTAAACACTAAGATTTGAGTTAACCATGTTGACCTTCTCATTAATTTAATTGTACTTAGTGATCATATAATTCATTATATGTTCTTGTTCTATCCTAATTTGGATGGGGACTCCCTTCCAAGGCAACCACATATGTGAACAATCTGTTGACATATAACCATTCAAGATTCTAGTCTAGTCCCTATTTAATAGCATCCCATAAGCATCAAGGATGTCCACGACTTGAATATCAATGAACTATTGTATTCTTGGCTTTGAGGCAGCTTGTATGTGAGAATTAAATAATTCACCAATCACTTTGACTATTAAAATATCTAATTGAGTTACCACTCTATCATATTTAATGAGAGTCAAACCTAATTATTCATAAATACCCCTAGACATAATATTTGTAGATATACCATAATCTAACAAATAATTGTGTAGATTATTACCAAATATCTTGACTATAAGTAGGCAAGGAGAAAAAATTGCCTTACTTTTTATTTATTAATCTATATCAACTCATGCAAGGTAATGTTAACTTTGATCTTTTTCATGTCCTCTACTATGTTATACCTAGTCCTATTGAAAGAATTAGATATATCAGCATTGGGTTTAGATGTAATTCCCTTAAGAGGTTCTAGATTTTTGTCTGAGGTAGTACTAGGAGGGGTATTAAAATTATTTGGAGGAGTTGAAGTGGTCAATGGTTGTTTTTGGTACAAGTTTCTCAGAGGATAATTATTCTTCAAAAATTGTTGAAAATCATGAATCTATTTAGGAATGTCCTCAATCTCATTGTCCTCTTGGAAAAGAAATTCAAATGTCTCCACCATGAGAGTTGAGTCAGTAGATCTAGATGACCTTGGAGATCCTAATATACCTACTTTGTAATCCTTATTAGGGATAATTTTAAAAGTATCTAATTCTTCTTGGAAGGATTTAAAAGAATTAAAAATTTCAACATAGTCTATTTTTCCATGCTTATAAGTGCAATTAACTTTATAATAGTCAGGTAAAGCAACATCAATAATATTTATATCAGGTAAATTTTTAGTAGAAGATGGCTCATTGTTCTTGTTGTTGTGGTAACTATCATTTTGGAACCAATTAGTGAGCCTATTGAACATTTGAAAGGAGAAATTCCTACCAGAGCTCTCTCCAATATTACTTGTTTGTTTTTGCAATTAAAGGAAGTTAGTGTTAAGCTTTTAAACCATCTTGAGGATAGAGTCACTCTCATTCTTTGGGACCTCAGAATTATGAACTTGATTATTATAATTCGCTATGGAATTAAATATTTTTGGTCTTGTGGATGACATCCATTGGAAACATTATTCAAGAATCTTAGGTTTTGAGTAGGATGAACATGTCTCAAAGGTAGTTAGTTTTAAGACTAGAATTTGGTTCAAGATAGGCACATTTTGATTAGCATTGGGAATAATATTTAGAATGGGTAAATGTGGATTGACATTAGGAATGGAGTATGCCAATTATCCTTGGGGTTGTTCTAATCATTAATGATCACAACCTTAGCATAAGCTAAATCTAATGTGTTCACAGGCCCAACATCTCTCTTTATAAATAGAGAAGTCATAGGATCCAATGCATCCTTATAATTTTCCAAGGCTAAAGCCTCATCAATTTTTGAAGGAGATATGGTCCTACTAAACATATTTTGTAACCTAGATTTGAAGGATCTTATGGGCTCATTTTCAACCCTTTGCACTATATTGAATTACTGGTATAGGACATAAGGAGTAATTATTTCACCAAATTAGTCAAGGAAAACATTGTTAAAATAAACCCAACTAGTAATGTAATTTTTAGGGAGGTTTAGAAACCATTCATATGAAACATATTTAAAATTAAAATGAAATAGTCTATATGCTACATTTTCATGAGTTACATTCAAAAATCTTAATGCATATTTGAAACTCTTAATGTGTTCTTCAAAAGTTATAATGCCACTAGGACTAAATGTTGGAAAATACTTTTCAAGATTATGAGGAAGGTAATGTACCACACCTGACACAATGATTAAATAACCACCTAGCCAAGCCATATATTTATAGAGATCAAACACAAAATCACTATGAATTGGTGAAGTTGGTAAAGACTTTGATATTATGTGCTTACCTTTGTCCCGTCTAGTTCTCCTATGAACTTCTAATGAAAGTAGAGGTTCTCTAATTTCTAAACATGACCTTATCCTAATTCTTGGTAATTCTATTTGTGTGATTTGAATCATATTCGAAATATGATGTTTTAATATTATCTCTAGAAGAGACAATGATCAAAATTGCACTTTAAGTAAAATTTTCAAAGATTTATATAAATGATGAAAAAATACAACAATATTTAACTAAGTTAGCTCAAAGATGTATCCAAATATGCAATTATGATTAATATTTACATGTTTAAGCTCTAATAAACTCAAATTATCAAAGCATATATTAATATTTTATCAAAACAACTATTACTAACCTCCAACCCATTGAATTTACAAAGCTTAAGGCATATTTACCATAATTAAGCATATACCTTTAAATAACATCAATTTTTGTTTAAAGGAAGCACAACAATGAGTTAGGGACCATAAATATCAATGATTTTTACATAATTAATTAAATAATAAAATAATTATATAAATATTATACTGATATTTGAACATAATTTACAAAAAAAAGCAAAGATTATTTAAATATAAAAAGATTTGATGGCCCTCTTTCTAGCACCAGTGAAACTCCACCTATTGATGCCTGAATATATATAAAAAGTGCCTAGAGTGCTAAAGAATAATTATCATTTTATAATTTTAATAATTTAGTGAGTGAGTTATAGTTGTGATAATCTTGTTATCTATCAATAAAATAGAGGCAAAACAAGTGGATTGTTTAACAATATTTGTAATTTTTGGTAGTTTGGAGTAATTGTGGCCAAAAGTTAGTCTATGAAAAATATGAAGTATGGTATGATAGGAATAGATAATTATGATAAATAACTCATATAAATACTAATATAAGATGAATATTTATAATGAATATTAAGCTAGGGTTATCTAGTTTAAAAAGGAGTAAAAGGAAAGGTAAGGTGGAGAAGAGGTGTTGTTGATCTTCATTCCAAATATTATGACAAAGTTTAGATATTCAAGAAGGTACTTAAACAATGTATGAAATGAAGCATCATAATCTCAAATCATATCAAACATAATGAAAACATCTTAGGATGGTGTTGAATAATGAAAATATGAATTAAGTTCACTTTAAAGATTTACCCCTATAAAGAAATAGTATTAGCCCAAATCTAAGAAGGGTAAGCGAATGAAATGAACCTAAATTTTTTTAATTAACCTATCATTGGCACAATTTAATATATTTTCACTCAAATGTACACACCAAAAATTCATAATAACCATTCAAATCTAGGACTCAAAAAAAACAAGTGAGAGAGATACTAGGATAACAAAAGACAAGCAAATTCAAAAAATATTTATATAAATACTTGCTTATATTAGTTGCTCAAAAGTTACAATTATCTCTTGGCTCTAAGAACTTCCCCACTTTTTTACAATGGACAATTCTCATTTTTTATAAGATTTAAGGAAGTGTGTTGGTCAGTTATATCCAATCATAAAATTACAAGTGTTAGGACATTTATCCATTCCACAAGTGTTCTAGAATACACTAGACTTTCCCCAATGGACTGACTTATAGGCAATGTGATTTACAATTTGTACATGACTTTACAAAAGAATATTCATTTTTTAAAAGTATACAATCTTCATTATAGAAAGAATATTTCTATCTTAACTAATTGGGAGGCCCTTATGCTAATGTAGTCTTTAGATTCCCCTATAAAATCTTCATTCTATAATGTTGTTCACTGATGAACTAGAGATCAATGATGGGTCTCATGAAAAACTCATTCTATTGACCTTCTAGGCCTTTGAGATCCTTTTAAGCCCTTTCCAAAACTTGTTTGATGCCCCTACCATTTCCTATTTTCACCTCTGATGATAAAATTAGGCTCATGACCTTTTTATTATCAACCCCTAGTTTCCCTTATCTTTGGTTCCTTACTTCTTACATGAATTGATTAGTTATGTTCTTGAACTCCTCATTAGTTATTAAACACAAGGGACTAATTATGGTAGGATCTTTCATCAAGTTACCTTAAATGTGTAACATTTTATCTTATTATTACTTGAGGTCCATATAAATGTCCTCCATATGCTTGGACCAACTGCTTAAGGCTTTGATCTTGTAATTAATATAGCCATAGCCATATTCAAGTGGGTTAGGCTAACTATCTTGAATTTAGGTATTTGATTTTTAGTCAAGACCTTGATCAAATACTTTACTTGGTAGATTAAAGCTTTCCATTGGTCAAATTGGCCTATAGCCTTAATTATTCATTTGTTTATTGCATCCTACTTGGTTTTAACTAACTTTAAAGAATTGAATAAATTAGTCATGGTGTTTTCAAACTACCTCAATTTGTCTTCTTAAATTGATAAGATGGCTAGTTATTTTAGGTTCTTGTTTTTCTACAGGATACCTTTGATCATTGTCTATAATTGATCTATCTAAGCTTGAGCCACTTCAAGGACATTTTTCTCAAATATTGGATCTTCACCAAGCTTTTATCCTCCAACTAGAGTCAATATAACAAAATTTTCCACTTTTTGGAAAGTGAATTATTATCCACCAATGATGGCTTTCTTCTTAGTTATCCTCTACAAAATGGTAGTGGTTAGGTCAAATTTGACACCAACTAAAGATTCCATCACTTTAGGAGTTAAGGTCTCCATTTGTGCTCCACTTGATTCTCCTAGAGTAGTCATTCTTCTTTCATCTTCCTATTTTAGGGAAATTATCCATGGCTTGACTTCCTCATGTACTAGAATTTTGATTACTTGCATCATTGCCAAAGGATGGTGTATAAATGGTACCTTTTATAGTTTGCCATAAATGAACCATTCAGGAATGGTTAGACTCTAAATTAATTTTTTTCATTGAAGAGAAAAACCTCATAAAAATGAAGAGTGGAGGTCACCTTAGGATTCTTTCTCTTAACTAGGACAATGGCTAATTCAATGTTTCTCTTAGGGGTGTCTCTAGAAACTATATCCAACACTTCTTTCCCCTTATCTTCCTTTTTTTCTTCCATTTCTTCATCCTCAGTCTCATAGGCCAATGATAACATTTTCAGGCCACTTTAATGGTCTCACCAAGGTTTAGTGCTACCACATGGATTTCCTCAACTGGTGATCCTTGTTCTTCTACCTGGGATAAGGAGGATGTAATTTCATCAAGCCTTCTCTCCTCTAGCCTTTGATCAAGTTGTGACTTAAGTCTATCTTCCACCTATAAATGGGTTAGTAAAGGTTTAGAAGGTACACCACTCAGAAAATGGTATTACCTTGGTCCTAATTTCCATTTATCATATCCCCTTTTTGCTCCCTCTACATTTTAGACTTTGGTTTGATGTTGTGATTTTTCAACCTAAAGGTGACCTCAGAGAATGAAGAGGCTTTTATAAATCTAGGGTCAAAATCACCAAGTTGATGATCATAGTGTACATTATTTTCCTTGGCCTTCAAGTTTTCTTTAACCTTTCCCTATGGATCTCACTACCTTAGAACATCCATTTAGAGGTTGAATGAATTCATGTGTTTGAAAGTAGCCTCAATGTTGTCCCATTGTGCCAAAATAGTCCTTCCAATGGTTAAGGGAAAGCTATGAATTAGTCCTTTTCTCTTGGTTTTACATAAATCATCTATTTCATTGCACATTTGGTAAGCCACCTCCTATTTAGATAACTTGTTTGGCACATGGAATGGTAATCTGAGGGGAGTGCATTATGGTCCTTAAAATCTTGATGATTATGTAATTAGGGTATAACCAAATGTCTCTTAGGGCCTCAATTGACTTTTTGGTCAAGGGGATGACTCTTGGCATTATATTTCTAGTTATGGCCTTGGATAGGGATATATAAACACAATCACATATGAATTAGATGTGGTCCCTATATTTAAATATGTGTAATTTTGAATAGTATTGGGAGATTATCTACAATATATTAGGTGACCATTCTCTTAGGTTAGGGATATTTTTGGTAGCAAGCAAGGCATCTAAGAGGTATGACATAATGTATAATTGGTTCTTAGTTTTATTTTTGATTGAAAAGATCTATCGACTTAAGCAAGTGCTAACCACTTCAACAAGGGGAGGGGTGAGTTGTTTCTCAATCATAAAGTAGACTAAGGGCACCCAAACTTTTTCCACACAGGTAGTGGTTACAATTTCACATAACCTATTCATCATAGTCATGATCATTCTTATCCTACATCTAAATTGACCAATGGGGATGTTTGCCATTAAAGTCAAAAAATAATTGATTGCCAAAATACATCCATAAGGCAAGGGTGTCCTTCAAATCATTATTCTTGGCCCAATTATTGATAATGGTCTAGTCAAATTGAGGCTTAGGTAGCTTGTAATAATTTTCAAATGTTATAAGAGAGATATAATAAATCTTCCTAAAACTACCCTCATGAATAATCATGCCTTTGTCAATTTTTTAATCTTTAAAAATAGGAGAGAGAACATCCATACAATGCAGTACCTCATTTTTTTCTAAAGCATAATAGCGACTTATTATTTGAATGGTGACTATGTCATAATAAATCCTTCTTGTTGACATGTTCTTCTCCTCTTCTTTCATGATGGGATATTGGTTCTTAATGGTCTAAAACAATATTGACCAATTATTATCCCTAGTATATAAATTTGTGTCATTGAATTGTGTATCCTTGACAACTCATCCTTCTACATTTGAGGTTAAATAGAGTTTTACATCTTCTTTAGAAACACTTTTTTAGGTTACCATGGCTGAAAGTCTCTCAAAATTGCTTAACAATGGTTTGTAATTCAATTCTAGATCAAATTACCCTTGCCTAGATGATAATACAATTTTCCTTAGCTTGATTATGATGATCACAGTGTTAACCAGGGCTTCTAAGTGTGCTACAGTTTTTTTAATGTTCATTATAGTGATTTAATGGTGGTAGTTGTTTGAACTTATGTGAGATTCATGACTTAGATTTCTCTTAGATTTTTGTATTTATACCTTTGAATTACTTAGTTCCATGAAATTTTTGGCTTAGCTCACTAAGCTTATATGGCTCCAACATGGTACCACCATGGCATTTTTGTAGCACTTTGATCATTAATATTTAAAAAGTGATCATTCTCCTTTGAAAATTCCACCTTGATTTTATGCCATTAGATCATCCCTACATGAATCACTATGGTTCATTGATATTAATCTAATAACTTGAATGTTATTGGCTGCTCACTACATTCCCCATGGTTGTGACACTTGTCACTTCTTCATTCACCCTAACTTTTCAATGTTTGTTACATGGTATTGATCTGATTACATGGAATAATGATGCTCTGTTAATATTTATCTACCTAATTATACCTTATATTCTATATAACATTGATCAAAATGTGTACATTACATCACATACCATTGATCTTTAAGAGATGCTCAAGCTTTAACTTATGGCCCAAAAATATGATGTGTCATTTTTGCCTTTGTCCTTGACGTTTGAATGTTGGCTATGTACCATCTAATCATCTTCATATGAGTAAATGTAGACCATTAGATATTGATTTTTAATTTTTAATACCATTGGTTTCTCAATGTTCTTTGGCTACAAGTGTGACACTTGTCACACTCTCACTTATCCTGTGCCTCTATTGAAGTCTTGATTCAATACACATCATTAGATCAATCCTGATCAAGTAAATACATGTTGTTGATACTTGAAAGATGTTCAAGATTTAGCTTAAGTTTATGGTATTTAAATTTATTCTCATACAATTTATCTCAATCATTTGAGTAATTGTGGACTGTTGATCCTTCAAATAAAAATGATGTTTGAGTCAGTGCTCAGGGAACATAAAATTTATGTTAAAGTCTTAAACTATTTTTTTAATTCTTATTAATAAATAATAATAAATTTTTAGGATAAATTCTTAAGATAAGTTTTAAAACATGCTAAATGGGATCCTAAAAAATAAAATACCTAACATGAGGTTTTAACCTAAGGTTTATATTATATTAAAAATTACAATAAATCTTAGGGTAAGGATTATGGTTAAGCTTTATAACAAAAGGACCATGCATTATTTAGAACATGAAAAAAAAGGGACCAAAGGTTTTATGGGATTTAAAAGGGACCAATTATAAAAATTTGAGACTAAGGTTTTGTCATGTTAAAAAACATGACTAAGCCTTAGGATACAAATTAAACTAAGTTAATGGTGTAATTAAAGTGTTCCCATGCAAATTGTTCCACCAAATTAAATTTGATTCAAATGGATTTGAGCTAGGGTTTTTTTGATTAGGGTTTTAAGATGATTAGACCTAAATATAACTTGATTTTTTAATAGGCTAAAGGATAATAAAAGATCAAATATTGATTATATCATAAAACCTAGATATTACTCATTTCAAATGGATCCCATTGGATCTATAACTTGAAATATGAAGCTCCAATGTTAGAAAATTTAGGTAAGATTAAATAAAAACTATGAACAAATAATACCACCAAACTATGGTGTGGATGATATTCAAATAAGTATATAGTTCAAAACATTGTAGTAATACTCTAATCAAATGAATTTTCATTTTTAGGGTATAAATTTGTACTATTTAACATAAGGGTCCCCATATTTTCAGAAATGGGGGTATGTTAACCTCAATAATGTCCCAATTTAAACCAATATTTTATAATAACTATTCATAAATAGGCCTCACCAAAAGAGGAAAGATCCCAAGATAATTAAGTAGTTGGAAAAATGGTGGATATCATATCGGGATACATTGCCCCACCTAAATAATCTAACCTAATCAAACTTATTGTTTATGTCCACATTATAGGTACCATCATACAAAAAACTATATTATACTTTAGCTTAACCATCAATTTGATTATCAATAAAACTATGTAAAACCATAGACTCATAGGGTTTTGCCAAACCCCTACTATTTTTCAATGAAATACAAATCAAATATTAAACCTAAAGGGGTTATTGAATACCTTTTAATCATAGTGGAATAATGTGAATACATAAATAAATTCATGATATTGAAGGAAAAATTAGGTGGATGCCATATTATTTTAGGAATACCTTGTTTGTCTACAATAGATGGATTCATCATTTACAAGTTGGGAACTATGCTAATTTCAAATTGAAACAATATGAATAATATGGCATTATATCCACTAGTCTAGCATTCATTTGAAATCAAACAACCTCTTTGTATAGAAGAAGAAGATAAATGTAAATATCCCATATAAACTTTGAATACTATTAAATATAACATATCTTTAAAAGATTAATATTAAGACACAATCATCTCAAACATTGTAAAAAATAACTATAGAGTTGATTCATATATAGATAACCTTTTACAATGCATGAAATGTCCATTTTGAAAATATATTTTCAACCAAAGGATCCTTATATCTTAGGGGAGACATTATCATGTTGCATCAATTTTTTACACACCATTATAGATTTAACAATCTAGTGGAAAAAATTTAGTATATTAAGTCATTATATAAACTAGTATAAATATTATGAGGATGATCTCTCAACATCAAAAATAACTATATCCAAAATAATAAAACCTATTAATAATGACATTACAAAACACACAAAATAAATTATTTTCATATAATTCCCATGACATGAGAGCAATACACCTAGAATTATGCACGCATCATATGTATATAAAAGAGGAGTATAAGCCCATTAAGCAACCACAAACATAGATAAATTTTATTTTTTGATAGATCATGAAAATTGAACTAAAAAATATCTTGGATGCAAGATTCATCTATACAATTTTTAATATTTATTAGGCATCACCTCTCATTATTATTCCTAAAAGGATGTCAATAACACATTTGTTTTGACTAAAAAGAGATTAATGTTTCCACTATGAATAACCACTTCCCTCTTCCATTTATTTACCAAGTTCTTGACATAGTTTACATAAATAAATAATTCTATTTATTAGATGGTTTAAGTGGATATAACCATATTAAAATTTCACCTAAGTAGAAAGACAATAAAAAATCTATATGTCCTTGGGGCACCTATGCATACTCCATCCTTCCATTTTGTTTGTGCAATGATCATACCACCTTTTAAAGTGTTAACTTGAGTATCTTTTATAATATATCCCATGAATACATAAACATATATATGGTTGAATTAATAGTATATATGGATTATTATGATGAATCCATCAATATTATAGAGAAGGTAATCCAACATTATCAAGACAAAAACCTATCACTAAGTCACAAAAAATAGTACATGCTTATGAAAAAAGGCATTATGTTGAGACATCATATCTTACCTACATGTTTAATGTTTAACCCAAAAAAGTATCTAAATGGGGGTATCTATGTTTAAAGGCAATAGAGATAGCCTAAGTTACAAGAGTGATAAACTATCTCTATAACAAAGCAATTAAATGTTAAAATGAGATTTAACATATGTTAAATTTATTAAACTAAGATAAGATAAAAAATAATAAGTTCAACTATAATAGATATGTAAATGAAAAATAAATAAGGTACTTAGTTGTTTATAATGCTGAGATAGCTCTTTATTTGGAATAGGTAAAAAGTTGACTAGAAAAGGATTCTATAACAATCACCAAATTCTTGACTAAGTGCCTTTGGAGCCTTAGACACTAGCATTAGCCTAAGATGGTTACATCGATACTAATATCTAAATCTAATGTAAGTTTCCTATATATAATACCTAATGGAAAAATATATGACCACCTAGATGCTTCTGGGTTTGTGTTCACTTTCACTCTCATGAGTTTAGATGTAGGTCATGGATTGTCACTCCTCATGAAATTACAAAATCCTAGTTATTCATATCATAGTAACCTTGGGAATAAATGGATTAGTGGGAACATAGTTTTGAGATGACCCCAAATACCCCTCTATTAATTATCACTTCCTACATGGACAATACTTTGTATAGGGCCTCATATTTATGTAATTATCCCTTATGTGTTGGCTCATGTTTAAGTCATGTAATTTGTTAAAATCAAGTACAATAGTGACCTAAATTATAACTTGGAAAATATATCTCTTAGACTGATCCTTCTGTAATTTAGAACTATGTATATGTTATCTATTTGATTGATATATAAAAAATAAAAAATAGGGAAGATTTTCTCACTTGTGTTTGATTGAATGACTTTTTTAAGTCGCCTAATGAGTAGCTAAAATGTTTATAGGTGATAAATGAATGAGGGTTAATATTGTATTTGTATCAATCCATTTGGATAAATAACTCACATTAAATAACTTAGGTTGACCATTAGAATACATTTAATTTTAAAATTGTATGAATTTAGGGAACTGAACACTTGTGTCAGATAAGGACACCTAAATTGATGCAGGTATCTATTCGAGATTCTAGTGTCTAGGTAATGTGAAAGTAGGTAAATAATTAGAACTTGTGAAGGTGTAAGATATGAATGTTTTAATCATTATGGTCAAGATATAAGATCTTAGTCATCAACATAAGACTGATCGAACATAGAGATAGGTCAATGGGCACAAGATAAAGATGTGAGATTTCTAAAAGTGGGAAAGGTCTAGAACTACTAGGAATAACCAAGGTCTATGTTTTCTAAGTGTAAAATATTTATGTTATACATTATCCATTAATATCATCTACATTTATCCCCATTAATCTAGTAATGAAATTGTTGGTTTAAAGGAGAATAAGTGTGTACCTAAGTGTGTATAACACACCTTGAGTTCACTTGCTTCAAACTCGAGTGATTTGTTGGTGGGTGACCTATAACCAAGAGAATATTATAGTACATAATAAATGCATATAATATGAAATTTAAAGAATTTTAAATTATTAAGATTGAAAGATAAAGGTTTAAGAGTACACCTATGTATCAATGTAATCACCTTGCATATTAGCATGGTAGTTTAACAGATATATATATTTATAAGGATAAGAAAATAAGATTAAGATAAATATATGTAAATATATAAAGTGAATATATCTATGGAGATAGAGAGAAATAGATATTAAAAGGCACATGGCCCCTAACCTTGGATAAAATATGACCTATAACCCCACAATTGAGATTAGCTCAACCATGTAACCCAATCATACTTATAACTAGGTGAGAATGAGTTAATAAAGTAAACTCATAGTATCAAATTGGTAAGGCTTGATGATCCATTCAAGTATAATGTAAAAATTTGGAAAGATTGAGTGATTTAATCACCTCAACCATACCAAAAGTGAACCAACTACTATAATAGATTAGATTAATATAGTCCATAAAATTACATCCTAGTGGGTGATGACATTCCTAAGAGTTTTTTTAAATCTAAAACTGATTTAGATTTTGAAATATTAGGTATAAATTACATAACATAATCACCTTATATATGTCTCATGCTGAAACTATGTATAATAATGGTACCAATGTATACAATTCTACAAGAACTATGAATTTGATTCATATAACTATGTGCTTTGGACAATTTGAAAAATTTATGTGGATAAAATTATTCTAAAGCATGCATCAAATATATATGGAGTAATATGAAACTAAAATAGGTTCCAATTTGGATGACATATTTCCAAAACATGCCCCTACTGAATTTGGGTGTGTCAAATACTAAACAAGTGTGGATAAGATGCTTCTAAAGCATGACCCCACTAAATATAAAAAATATGAACGTGTGGAAACCATTACTATATTTCATTCCCCCATTGAATCTAAAAAAATATATAATTACCACATACTGAATAAGTTTGGAGAACATGCTTCCAAAGCATGCCCCCATTAAATCTAAAAACTATGTTAAATTTGGAAAATATGACTCTTTGGCATGCCCCTAATGATATTATACCCAATTTGAGGTGATGTAATCATAAAAAACATAGTTTCATCTCCTCAAAAGGATAAGATAATTATATAATCTATGAATGTAACCATGAAACATATATAATAACATGTCTAGGTAATGTAGCATTGAAGTGCATGGAACAATGTGATCACATGAAGGCCTAAGAGGCATGACTAATATCATGGAAATGTATATATATTAATAGTATATGTTTAATAATAAAATCAAGCACACACAGAAGATCACTCAAAATTAAGTCAAAAGGTAATGGTACAAGGAACCAAAAACAAGGGGCATGATCAAATACAACTCAATTTAATGGACATGATCTAGTCAAATGTCCACAAAAGCAAGTATGACATATTCAAACGTCCATAAAATAAAAAATGGAATTTTAAAATTAAAATGAAATCATACATAGGAACAAGGGTTGTAAACAAAAGATCATATTTAAATACTCAAATAAGACAATAACAAGGTAGGGCACTCAAGTAACTGCATTAAAGAAAGCATAAACAACCAACATAAATATATCATAGTATTTTATGGATCAAATGTGTTATAAAAAATAACAAGTTCATTGCATATAAAGTAACATGCGAAATATATAATCTTTGATAAGGGTATGTGTAAGTACATATAAGATTGAACATGATAATTTAAGGTGATCTTATAACCATATAACCTATGAGTATCATGATCACAGACACGGATTATCCTAACGTCTATATGACATGAGTAGAGGAAATGCCCAACATATGAAATAGGAATAGATCATGTATCTATGTGTGTATGTTTATATCATAATCAATTAGAAGCATGACACACATGTGTATGTAGGAGTAACTAAGATGTTATCTATTAACATGGAGCTAATGCATAGATGCCAAGGAAACAATAGAATATGTAGGTGCCATAAATGTTTCAAGAGTTTTGAAATTTTTTTATTGTTTTTGGTATCTTTATAATATGTGAAGAGTATTATATTATGATCCCATACAAATTATGATCATAAATATCTCCTAATTGTGAACCTGGTGTAATAAGATGGTGATGCTACCGATGAGAATGTATAGGTGACTTATATATCATTGTTGTATCTATGATGCTTTGCATATGTAAAATAGGACTCTATGTTCCTAGATAAATAGTAGGATTAATAATAATTGGGGATCATACAACCCATCATTGAATACTTTGTGGTTTCTTTGGAATAGCATTACTAGGAACATGTGTAGGTGCTCTAGATATCTAACCATGGTGCTTAGTAAATGAGGATTATGTGGAATCCACTCTATATCCTTATGTAATGGTATCTCAAGTATTTGCTACCTACTAAATGGGATTGCTTTTTATGTACCCTTTTATAGTAGATTAACCTTAGTAGGTTTGATATTTATCTAACTAGGTATAAATTTATCTTGTACAATAGGATGTTCATATGGAATTATAAAAACTATAATTACCCAATTGGAATGAATGTATTTAACACACCCATGCACTATAAAAGGTAATTATCAAAGTGTATGGATCCAAGGTATTCCAAATAACATATCAAATATTCATGTGGAGTGTATAAATGAAAAATTAGTAACCACATGTGTCAAATTGACCTATAAAGGTAGGTTAATCTAACCAAGAACCTTTTGGGAGGTCCCATCAAATTCTCTAAATAATCTAGTATAAGGATGCACATCATGATGAGTATAACCTAAGTGCACAAGTTATGTCATGGTGCAAACATTCATGCTTTCACCATTATCAAGCATAACATTATGTATAGGGTGTTTATGAAGGTATGCTCAAAATAATAAACAATGAAGATCAGAGTCATCATCCTTAATCTCATTCTCATTGAAATAAATACAAGTCCTCTAAACATTTGAGGTGTGTGTCATGTATAAGTACCAATAATCCCATAGAATTAGTGACCATAATATGTTGTATGATCATGTGGATTATATTTAATTTTCACTTTTGGTTCCTTTTTAGAATGGTTTCTCAAAGGATTGTTAAATAATTTCTATTTCTAGTGATCACTAGGTTGTGAATTTTATTCCTTGGGAGGATCATCAAATATAATATTTTGGTCATCAATAATGTCTCAGATATTATTACTCAAGGTAAAACATTTATTCATATATAATCACAATAAGCATTTACATCATATCCTTTAGGTAGATGCTTATTTATTTCAACCTCTATAATATGAATGAGATATATAAGATGACACTCTACTAGCTTTAGGATTAATGAAGGAGACTCAGGTAAGTGTGTAAAATATCTATTTAGTGTACTAGATCAAACAAGTTGATTAGGATACTGTGAAATTACATTAACCATGGTCGTTGTATCTTTTCTAGGCTCAACAAGTTTTACCTTATAACTTGGTTTAGTTATAAATTTTGCACTAGATGTAGATGCAACTTGTGTGTTTAATATATACTTGAGATTATTCAATAAATAAACTTCATTTTATGGTACCATAAAACATGGATTAAGTCATCAAAATAATTTATCTTATTAAAAATAATCAACTTATGTAAAGGAATAAGCAAACTATGCTTGAATATGTCTTACAATTCCTTACCTTCAATAAGATTGGTCATTTTAGCTAACATTATCTTGAACCTCAAGATATATTCATTGATAGGTTCATTTATTACTTGTTTTATTTTGGTAATTTGAGAATAGTAAACCTTTTTAAAAATATATAATGGAAAAGTGGGATAAAAAGTAATATGCAAGAGGTTTGAATGATTTCAAAGATTGGAGAGGTAAATCATAAAACCACCTCAAAGCATAGTCTTTGAGGCTTCTTGGGAATAATTACGTCAAAAATTTATCATTGGAGGCATAGTTAAGGCATGCCTCATAAAATGATCAAAGATGCTACACAGGATCACCCTTTCCATCATAAAATTTAAATTTAGGGGCAAAAAAACTAGTTTTCATGGGGTGAAAATATATCTCAAGTGAAAGAGGGTTATGCAACACATCTTGAAAATAAATAGCATGAGGATAGTTTAAATATTTTTTTTCAATGTTTTAAACCTTATCCTCTAATTTATTTAAAAGTTAAAGGATTTTTTGAACTGTGGACCCATTGGGATTTTGATTAGCAAGTTGAGTAGTCACCAAAGGGAATGTAAATATGGGTTGAGTAATAATAGGAATTAAAACTAGTATTTATGTTTTAAAAAATGATAATTCCATCGTAGAAGTATCAATAGTGTTTTTTTTTATTAAGAAATAAAGGTTTAAACATATAACTCATGCCCCCATTAAAAGTATTGAGTGGTAATGTGTTCAAAGGGGAGAATGTTTCAATTATACCTTTTGAACTTTTTGTTTCCAATATAGTTTTAAGGATATCATTAAAATATTAAAGGTTTTGATAAATAAATTTAAAAAAGTAAAATTTTTATCAATTTATCATGGTCTATTTGTTTAAGTTCATTGGTTTCATTAGACTCATGGTTGTCATTATGAGAATCTTCTTATATGATAACCTCATTAGTATGTTTTTAATTCTTAACAATGGTATCATCATGATCCATAGGATTATTTCACTCAATGGATTTATACATCTTAGATGGTATGCGGGGAAACTCAATATGTTAAATAGGCACACCTCCCAATCTAGGGCTACACCTAGGTTGCATGAAAAATAATATAAGTAACAAGTGAAAAATTTTAGTAATTTGAAACCCTGGCTAATTGAAAACACTAGGAATTAGAATTTTTTGCATTCATAGGATTCAAGTTCACTAAATTTTTTACCCTAAAAATTATTTATATTGGGGTATCTATGATAAAAAGGGATAGAGATATCTTAAGGTACAAGGGTGATAAACTATCTCTATAATAAGCCAATTAAATGCTAAACTCAGATATAACATATGATAAGTGTATTAAACTGAGAAAGGGTAAAAATAATAACTACAACTATGTTAGATATGTAAATGAAAAATAAATATTATACTTATATGGTTTGATCCTAAAATAGTTCTAGAAATGAAACAAATAGAAAGTAGTCTAGAAGAGGATTTTAGAATGGTTTCTAAATTCTAGATTGATTACTTCTAGATCCTCCGACACTAGTGTTAGTCTAGGATGGTTACATTGATGCTACTATTTAAATATGAATTAGGTGTCTAATATGAAATACATATTGAAAAAGTATGAAACCACTTAGATGCTTATCTATTTTTCTTCACCATATCTTTCATGTATTAAGATATGGGTCATGAACTATCACTCCTCATAAAATTGTAAAACCTTAATTAATCATCTTCATAGTGATCTTGAGGGGAAATGGGTTAGTGGTCACATGGTTTTGAGTTAACCCAAAACCCTATGTTAATGAGCACTGCCTACATAGCTAATACTCTAAAAAGGGTCTCAAACTAATGTAGTTCTCCCTTATGTGTTGGCTCATGTGTGAATCATGAAATATATGTAGATTAAGTATAATAGTGATCTATCTTATAGCTTTAAAAATATATCTCTTAGGTTTATCTTTCATTAATTCATACCTATATATGTGTTGTCCCTATGAATAATATGGAAATATGAGAAAATAGTGAAGATTTTCTCACTTGATACCTTCCATTAAATGCCTTCCATAAGTTTTTTATGAGTAGGTAGTAAGTCTCTAGATTATAAATGAATGAGGGTCTATCTTATATTTATATCAATCCTTTTGGAGAACTAACTTACATTAAATCACTTATGTTGACCATTATGATATGTTTAATTTGTAAATTGTATGACTTTAGGGTATTGGACACTTGCATCAGAGGACACATGAATCGATGCAAGTGTTTATCCAAGATGATAATGTCCAAGGAACATAAAAGTAGGTACAAACTCATAACTTTCAAAGATGTAATATAATTAGGTTTTAAGAATTTTGGGCAGCATAAAAGGTTTGGGTCATCAACATAAACTATTCTAACCAAGAGATAATCCAAGGGGCACAAGATAGTATAGATGCAAGACTTTTAAAAGTAATAAATGTCTAGAACTAGAAAGAACAACCAAGGTCTAAGTTTTCCAAGTGTACAAGACTGAAGTGTTACATATTCTATAAATATCATCTATAAATAAAATTAAACCCTACTAAATTTGAAGAAATCAAGAACCTACCAACACCACAAAAAAAATTATTAATTTCTTGAGACATTTAGGGTATTATAATAGCTTTATCAAATAGTTTAATAAAATATCAACACCATTATTATTTTTATTATCTAAAGATGTTAGATTTATGTGTACTAATTCATTTTAACAAGAGTTCAAATCTATTAAATATATACTAGTCACAACATTAGTGTTGTGTGCTACATATTGTAAACTACCTTTACATCTCTACGTTGATGCATCTAATATAACACTAGATGTTGTGCTTCGAAAAAATATGATTCACTAAATTATGGCATATACTTCATTAATAAAAACATTTGATTATAAATTAAATATAAAATGATAAGAAAATAGTTTATTATGGTAGTATATCCCATTAATATATTTTGACACCATATTATTAGTTTTCCTTTTTTTTCACATGGATCACTCTCTAAGTAAAATTAGATGAATAAACTAGTAATAAGTGGTAGGCTAATTATATGGTTATTATTTATACAAGAATTTTATATTAATATCAAAGATAAGATTGGAAAGGATGATGTAATTTTATATTTAATATCAAGAATAACATTTGATGAACACAATAAATTAGTAGATGAATCATTTCAAAATAAAAATCCATTTTGATTGTATATTAAACTCCTTACTCTACATATATTGCTAATTGTTTGATTGTAAGACAAACTTATCAACATTTTTCACTAAGAGAGAAAGATAATTTAGTAGAGAGAATCCTCCCTTATTCATGTATCTAATGATACCTATGTTATAATAGGCTTGACATAATCATGCATAAATGAGTAAGACAAGATGGAGTATTTGATATACTTTGAATATGTCATGATGAATCAGTAAATTATATATAAAAGTAGATAACACCCAAGATCCTCACTATAATTTGGTATTGGCCTAATTACATAGAAATACTATTTGATATACTAGTTAATGTGATATAAGTCAATGTATATGAAAACCCAAACCCACACATTCAAATGAGATTCCTCTCCAACCACACTTTGTCTTAAAGCCTTCTGAAAAATAGAGGATTGACTTTGTTAACCCCATATGTCCACCTTTCAACAAGGAGTATATCTTGGCATACATTGACTAACTTATTAAATGAGTATAGGTAAAATATTTGACACATGCACAAGATGAAAATATATTAAAATTCCTCTAAGAAAAAATATTCACAAGGTATGGAGTTTTAAAATAAATAGTCATAAGTAAAGGATCATAGTTCACATATAATTTGATTACAACCCTATTCCAAGAATATGAAATATAACATAATAAATATATTCCATATCACCCACAATATAATAGATAAGTTCAAGTCACAAATATGGAGTTAAAACACATTATTATGAAAACATTAGTATTACATTTTCATGATTGGGCATAATACCTTCCAGAAGCTATATGGGATTATAAGACTACATGGAAGACCACCACATAATTTCAAACTTATGAATTATTCAATGGTATGAATGTTGTTCTTCCCATAGAGTTTGAAATCAAAAATATAAATATTACCCTAGAAATTGGTATGGAATTTTAAGAAGGAGAAAAAGGAAGATCATGCAACTCAGTTCCCTAGATGAACTCTAAAGAAAATCTTTACAACATATAGAGATTAGAAAATAAAAATGAATCAAGTGGCATGACATGTTCATCAATATAAGTTAATTCTGACTAGGTGATTGGTCCATTATTTATTAATCAAAGTACATGGATCGTAAATTAAAACTTTAGAAGATATGGTTCAGACCATATATGATAGAAATAATGTTAAAAAATGGAAGAATGAATTTGCCTACAATTGACCCAGTAATATCTTATTTGATAGTCAGTGGTCACCACCTCAAAGGAAGAATTCATTTTTAAATTTACTAAATAAGAAATGATTCACATGGATATGTCACTCTATGTAACATTGGATGATCACAATGGCTTAACCTCTAACACCTTAAATGAATTTTTTGAAGTATTGGGTGAGCACTACAACTCAACCTCTACTCATCTATGGTAAGGTACAAACACTATTTGATATCTTTGGACAAATAACCATATTTTTGAATATATTTTTAATTGGAATACTATCCCCATAATGAATTATTAAAAAAAAATTAAAGCATCTACTCTCTAGTCACTCATGGGAAACTACATCCCTCATTTAGTTGGTACAAATTATCTATAGTTTCTATAAATCATGTGTAGTTTCTAGGGGTTGTATGGTAGTTATTTTAGGATTGATCTACAACAACCTAAAATTCATAAATATCTCACATATTAAATAAATTTAATTTTATTATTTATTTACATGGGAGTGTTAGAACGTCTAATGAATAAGTGGGCTTAATCGACCCTTAGATTACCTTGGTAGTTAATGAAATAATAAAAATTTGTTATTTAATTACATGGCCTAAAAAAATCATATAACTAAATAATAATAATAATAATAATAATAATAATAATAATAATAATAATAATAATAATAATAATAATAATAATAATTATTATTATTATTATTATTATTATTTAATTAACTACCAAGCTAAGATAAGGGTCAATTAATCCTACTTAGACATTAGATGTTCCAACGCTCCCCCTTAATGTTAAGTGGGGATACAAGTCATAGTCACTTTGAAAAATAAATTATACCATGTACATAATTGAAGGATTTAAAAACCTTCATCATACAAAACATCACCTTTTGAAACAAAAAGAATTATAATCCATAACTACTAAAAATTAATTTTAAGATATCAATATCATGAGACCACATCTCACAATTTCTCATGAATAATCAACTAAGAATATTTGGATCCTTTTATAACATAAGGACCTCCATTACAAAGTATGATTTAGTGTTTTTGGGTGAAAAAGTAAAACTTTTACATGAATATTATAATTACTAACTTCCACATGAAGTTTACACTGTTTTATAATAAGAAGTATAGAGAGGAATAAGGAACATATGGCCATTAGGAAGTGGCATTGTGAATCAGAACCCCCCTCATTGACAACTCAAGAGGTCCAATATTACACGAAATTGACAAAACTTAGTAGCACTAAGTGGTTTTATGAATATATATGCCACTTGTTCATTCTTAGGATAAAAATGCAAATCAATATCACCATTGAAGACTTTCTCTTAGAAAAATAGACATGAACTTCAATATGTTTAGTTCATTGGTGGTACATTGGATTTTTTTAAGATATATACAAATTTGGTTATCATAATGAAGGGTGGTACTCTTATAAACATACAAATGAATTTTTTGTAAAAAAATTCATAATCACATGGATTCTTTATCATTTTTCATAACACTTATATATACTTTGCTTTTATAGAAGATATAGATATAATATGTTATTTTATTATTGCTCCAAGTGATAGTGCCTGCACCAAACTTAAACACATATCGAGAATTAGGTTTTCAATCTATAGTATCATCACCATCAAAATAACCATATAAATTAGCATTATTAATGGAATAATAAAATGAACCAAAATTTATAGTTCCTTTGATGTATCGAAGAATTCTCTTTGCTAATTTCCAATTATCCAAATATGGATCCTATATAAAGTTAGAAGCAAAACCAACATCATATGAAATATTTGTCATAGTAATGGTTAGATAAATCAAATTAGCAATAAGTTGTCTATACAGAATAGGGTTAGATTTTTCACATGTAGGATTTGGATCAAGTTTAACACTAAATTAAATATGAGTAGATGTATATTTACAATAAAGCATATTAAACTTAAAAAGAAGATTATGCTCATATTGAGATTGTGATACAACAATTAAATTTTTTCCTTGAAAGATAGTTATTCTTAAAAAATGATGTAGAATGCCTAAATCAGTCATTTAGGCCATTTTCATTATTTTATTATTATATTTAAAAATTAAACTATTTAGATTACAAATAATTAAAATATCATCAATATATAAAACAATTAAGATAATATGACCATTTTTAACTTTAACAAAGAGATCATTATCATAATAACTTGTAGATATGCCTAGTTCTTTGAAAGAAGAAGTAATTTTAGAGTATCAAGATCGAGAATCTTTTTATAAACCATATAATTATTTTCTTAGATTACACATATATTGTTCTCTATTAATATAAATGAAACCTTTAGGCTTAGTCACATATATTTCCTCTTCTAAATCTCCATTTAGAAATGCATTATTGACATCTACTTGGTGGATAATCTAGCCATTTTGAGATGTGAAAAAAATAAGTAATCTAACATTACTCATTTTTTGTACATGAAAAAATGTTTAAACATAATCAATCATGTGTTTTTTAGTAAACCCATGAGAAACTAACCTAGATTTAAATTTGTCAATTTTACCAATTGAATTATATTTGATTTTATAAAGCCACCTAAAACTAATAATATAAATTTTAGGTGGAGGAGGGAAAAGATACCAAGTCAAATTTTTAATTAAGGAATTATACTTAGCTTGTATATCAACATTACATCTATCATCTTCAATTGATTCCTTAATATATTTAGGTTCACATCCATATGTATCATTAAATCAAGGTAAGAATGTTGACTCCTGGTTAGTTTATTAAGATTATAAATATTATAACATTGAATTAAGGATTATACTCATTTAGGTATTTTATATTAAACAT
>JARHVA010005124.1:245000-320000 GCA_037957365.1 Torreya grandis | reverse complement strand
TCTATTTACAAGATGTTTTCACCTCATGTTGTTTATTATTATTATTATTATTATTATTATTATTATTATTAAGTTAATCTAAGGGTCAATTAATCCAAATTAGAAATTAAATGGTTTAACACTATGCATACTTGTTATTTTCCAAATATCACTTGAGGGCAAGTGATTTGATAGTTGGGGGAATAAATTCAGTATCATTAATGTTGTAGGCATATTTTGAATGGGACATGACAAGAGAAAATTGTTTTTAGTGAGGGGGTGATATAACAATGTGATTTAAATCAAGTGTTGACAAATATCCCATTATTTTTGGTAAATATAATCATTAGTTTCCCCTAATATTACCAATTTGGAAACTTTATAGTGTTTAGAAAAATTTATGACCCATAACTTCTTTATTTTATATAGGTGAAAAAAGAAAAATAAATATGGGTGAATATGTTATATAGAGGGATAAAAAATATCATACATTTCTAATTATAATGCCAAATTTAGTGGATATATTCATAAATGAAGGGTGGCTTAATAATTTTGAGATTTTGGTGGGGGTTTGATGAATAAGTAGGAAGGATGTTTTGAGAGACACTTTCCACTATTATTGACACTATTAGTGGGTTTTGTATTATACTATTTATATTATAAGAAGTAAAAAACCTACCCGTGATTGGATAAAGATGGAAAAAATGGCTAGACCCTAAAACAATGATGAATGAATTTTATATTGCCAATGAAAAATAGATTTTCTTCCCATGGAAAAATTTTATCATCACTACCTCCAATATAGACTGAGGTTTTTCTTTCACAATATATTATATTAATTATAAAGGTAGGTAGTACTTACTATATATAGTTCAATTTAAACTTCTCATTCACTTAAGACATAATAATAAAGTCAATATACATAATCTCTTACTCAATATTCTGAGAAGAATAGTAATTTTGTATCAAATAGGAAGATCAAAGGTTCTATCTTAACATTTCTTAATATATATCATTACCCAAAAAATTTTGAGGGATAAAATACCTAAATTATTATGGGAGGACTTCTTAGTAATGAGACAAATCCTATCAAAGGAGAAAATGGAGAAAAAAATAGTTGAAAAACCTATCATATGAATTCTAAGAAGAATACTAAGGTTGTCCCCTTTATCCTTGGAGTTTTAGAAGAAGGGGGTGGATCCGGTCAATGAAAGGAATGAAGATGATATACCTTCATCCTTAAGATTTGATAGAAATTATATTTTTATATCTCTAGTGGTTCAAGGAGACAATCACAATGAATTATAAGCAAGGTATCAAGACAAAAGTCCCCCATGTCATTTATAGTTGGCCACATTGAAAGTGGGGAATTATCTAAGGAATAAGAGACTGGATATGTGGGTATCCAACATAATAACAATAAATAAGAGTAGGGTTTCACCTAAAATATCTCATGATTTGGGGCTCTTGCTGAAATGGAAAAATGGGACCCTATGTTTAAATAAGTTTTAGAGGAAAAAGAGGAGATAAACCTAGAAATAGAGAAAAAAAGGGGAATCAAAAGTTGTTAAGGAATAAAGGACCATGGAGACAAAATTAGGACCTCTTGTCCCATTGAATGAGGGAAAAGATGAAAATAAGGAATTGTTAGCTTCCCAAAGATAAATTGGGTTTCTTAGGGAAATAATTTAGGTATAGCAAAATATGGGAATTAGGTTGGATAAATTATCTATGGTAATGGAAGAAGAATCTATAAATATTCAAGAACCTATATCAGCTATGTAAACAATAGAAAACCAAGTTAATGTAGCAATACAACATGATCTAGTAGTTATGATAAACACTAAGGAATTTAATTTGACTAGTGTTTATATTAGCATGGGATCTTATGCCTTGATGATCAATAGATAATTTATATATATTATTATTTAGATAGATAAAATAATAGAATATAATATGTCTATAGCCACACAGATCGTTAACTTAGGGATTGAAAGATTCTTTGAGGCTATTTTCACTCAAATTGACTCCACTTAGACTATTGGACTTGGTCAAGAAGAGTTATTCATTAAGAGAGATATTAATATTCAATCCTTATAATTTGAATTATATATTTATCAAAAAAAATTATGGAAGAGTAAGAGGTGATGAATAAAAAACTAAAAGACGTATAGGAAAAACTAAAAAATAAAGATGATGAGATCATTAAGCTAAAGGTAAAGGTGGAGGAAATGAGTGAGTTGACTATACATCTAATATATTTTAGTCCACCTATTATATTCTCTATATATAAAATAACAATGATTATAATTTTTGTTTATGTAATTGTATTGTGATTTTTTAAAATCAGTAAGTGACCCTCATTATTTCTTTTGATGTTTGTATTAAAAGTACCTCAAAAGATAAATAATTAACTATGTGATTTATTTTAAATGATTATACTATCATTATATATACTAATATATGATTATATATAACATCTCAATATTTTACACTTTAAAATACTAGTCAGGGATCTGCCCTTTAGTTTGACACCCTCATTTGCCAAAAGGCTCACATTTTCCATCTCACTATGATAAATTGATTAATATATGGATTGACCCTATCATTATTATAACCTATATCACATTTACACTATATAAATATTAAATCATGATTTATATCCTTCACTATTAGTTACACACCTTTAGAATTGTTCTACCATGTTAGATAGTTGTGTTTATAGAGGGATACTAACATCGACACTAGTGTCCAATTTCCTTATCAAGTTTTTGTACTGCAAAAGTCATCCAAATTGAAAATATTTTGAAAATTATGGGCTGGCCTATTTATCTTATCTAACCTTTCCATGAGATAATTTCATAATGTGTGGTGTAAATACAAATCAATGCCTACTCATTATTCATTTAGAAAGTATGAAGTAACCATACATTCAAGATCATTCAATCAATTACACAACTTAATTATACTACCTTATTCTTCCCTATTTTCATATTGGATATAAGATCAGTTGTATTATATGTATGACTCATTTAAACAATATCCCATGACTAGTATTTGTTAAGTTACAAGTTACATCATTATATTTCGTTGTATATAACATATTTAAAACTTATGCACATAATAAGCCCACACGTAAGGGGGAACTACATATGTTTGAGGCTTTATTCATAACATTGGATATGTATGCATCACTCATTAAGAAATTGGTCCTTTAGGTTAGCTTAGCATTGTTATCCAATAACTTATTTTTGATAAGCTGACATAACCTAAAGTGAAGAACTAGGGTTTTTGCTATATATAGTCATACAAAGCCTATTTTCATGATCCAAAAACATCAACAAAAAGGTGAAAATAATACTAATAGGTTCAGGTGGTCACTTATAAATAAATTTAATATTTTGTATAGGAAAATAATTAATCCATAAATAGAAGCATCAATGCAAGTTTCCATAGTTTAATGCAAGTGTCCATACCTCCATAAATAATATTTCTAGAATTTGATGACTAGGTCTTGAGAATCATTCTACTTACTTCCACCTATATAAATATTACATCTAACTAAACATATACGAATAATCTAAGTATTATCTATTGTTCATATTGTAATTATTGGAATAAAATATTACATTGCACTTTCTATATTTGACAATTTTCTAGATTTAGTATATTATGTTATCTAAATTAAGTCAATAGTCTTGATTTAGAATAGTTTTACTCATCCATTTGATTAGGATATTACAACCCCTTAATACTCATCTAAGATTAAAAAGGGTTAAATGTTTATTGAACTTTATGTGAATTAAACATATAATATATATGGTGAGCCTAACCTATGAGTCTTCTTGTACAACCTTAAGCTTTTTCTAGGGGTTTTAATTAAATTATGATTTCCTTATCATAGATTGTTTATTATAAATATTATCTCTTATATTTTTCTTATTTTAGCTTTTATAACATTTAAAATGGATAAAAATAAGCATCTTCCTCTTCCTAACCATATGGAGGGTGATAGATACTTTCCCTCTAATGAGGCCCATGTTATCACTACATTAAGGGTTAAGGAAACCCATCCAATAATGAAAAAATAACGTAATCAACATACCCATCCTCAAATCTCTCCAACATCTCATTTAGATAGTGTGGGTATCATTATTCAATTTGAAGCTCCTATGGTTTATGATGGAGAATCCCTAAAATATCTAATCATTATTATGGAAATGATCATTAATAAATTGTAAAAGTAACATCAATATTTAAGTTCAAAAATCACATCATTGGAAAATTATCTTACATATAAACAAAATTTAGAATGTGCTAATGGTAGTCATGAATTTTTATCTTAATCTAGAAATATTGTGATAAATAAGGTTTCATCTCAAAATAAGAATCTAAAATAAAATTTAGTTACAATAAGTCATTTAAAATGTATGCAACATGATAATAAGATTCCAAGTGATATTTCAATGATAATTCTTTGAAACAACTTGATCACACTACCTAATTTACATCATTTAATAAGAATAAAATATTATTGTTAATACCATAGAAGGCATGGGCACCATACAAATAGTTATTTAGATCTAAAGAATAAAATACAAGGTATCATTGATAATGGTGATACTATAATAGAAACCTAGAACCTTTGTTTATTCAAAAAATTAAAAAAAATCCAAAAAAATCCAAAAACATTTGAATAAATAAAAAATCAAAAATTATTCAGCACACACATGTTTAATATACCCTTGACATCTATGTTTTTTACTTTATGATAGTATATAACATATCATTTATTTCCTATACACACATATGATTAAAAATTACTTGAGAGTAATACAATCATGTATTAGATCCATTATACATGCACATTTATATGTTGGACATTTCTTTCTACCATGTGACACACTACCTTGGGGGAATATAAATTCTATTTGATCATGATCAATATAGGTTATATTATTTTATAATCACTTTTCCATTATAATGTCAAGTTTATATACTAACTCTTAATCATGCTATACTCATTCTTACCTATTACAATGTATACTTGATATGTTATGTTACATGATATTTTTTGTTGATTCATATATGTGGGGACTAGTATGATATGATTATGTTAGTTTCTTACACTTCAATTATTCACATTATCATTTCATTAAGTGTACTAATTTTTTGCTATTTTATTTCTTGAAAAAAAAATTAATATGTTTCTTGCTTGTAGGCCTGTGTGCCATTGTGTGTTATTTATTTGTGGATAAACATTTTAATATAACCTCCTTTCAAGTGTTTAGAAATTTAACATGCCCCCTGTTTGCGGTTTTATTAGACTCCTTTTATGTGACATTGAGGGCTCTTGTCTGTGTGCTTGATTATTTTTTGAGAATTTACTATTCATTTATATACATTTACATGCATCTTAGATCTTGTTGTGATAACATACTATGAGCTTCATTGATATATCTAATTAGACATGCTACTCATAATTGTTACATGGCCTATACACATATAATATAGTGATCTTAGCTTTATTATTTTTGGGAATCTAGTGTTTAGATCCTAAATAATATGGGTCTAAAATAATAGGAAAAAACTAGTTTAATTGTGGAAAATATAGATTTTAAATAGGTAATTTTATAAGAGGAAGAATAATAAACTCATCTTAATTTGGGTTGAAATGAATGATTCCAAAGCTAGTAATTAAGGAGCAAGACTGAGACACTATTAGGAATATGAATCTAGCTTATATTTTTTGATTGGATAGGAGAACTAGAATAGGACACCATATTATTTAGTTTTATAGTCCTTCTCATCACTATTGTATTGATGATATAAACTTTATGAGTTTTTTTCACCTAGTCAGTATGAGCCTGTGTACCAAATTTTGGGGGATATAAGTGAACAAAGCTCATTGTAGGCATATTTTAGTATTTAATACCTATATCCATCTACACACATCCAACAATAAACATATAAAAAGCAAAAGGGGGAAAAATAAATGCATGATCTTGAACCCCTATTGTCTTGACTACTACCTACATTAACCGTCAAGCTAGGGTCTCAGATCAAATGTAGTTCTCCCTTAGGAAATGTGAATAATCAACATGCATGATAGATGAAAGAATGGCTTTCACCTAATCCCTTCCTTGATTAATAATGCAAGTCTACGTGTGATGTAGAGAAACTAAGCCATACTATTGACTAATTTTTATTCTGTCTAATGTGCCAAAGTAGTAAGTGCTATATATAAAATGCCTTATGTAGTATTTTATATAGGAGACTCATTATTTCAGATTTGGGAGCTTTATTTACATTTGGCTGACATTGGAAAACTTAGGAATGAAGCAAATAAAAGGGGTAATACCCATCCAATATAAAAAATTGATCATTTAGGCTCAAATTGGCTTTGGATAGGAACACTGAAAACTAAACACCATAGGTTTCAGTGATTTAGTCCAATCCCAACACTCATATCCTATAGGATATGGATTAGGGGATAGAATAAGCATAAAAAATTTGACTTGGCTGAGGTGGAGTGACCATTTGAAAGTCTTGGGGCGACTAGGAATGGCTAAAAAGATGACTCAAGCTTAGAATAAGACCCAAATGGATAAAATGAAAGACATGGATAAATGTGTATAAAAATCATATTCTCTAGTTAGAGTCTCCTATGAAAGTAATATGAAAGAAATGATTTGTGTGGTTGTTTGACCAATTTAGGGTGTATACATTTGCCCACTTTTATTCTAGTGATGTAATGAAATGAAGTACTAGAGTAAAAGAAAGAAAGAAGATGTGTACTTGAACTTACCTATGTGGAGATAAGTGTACTAAAAAATGGTCTAACTTCCTAGCCAAGGAAGTGGATAGAGAATTGAATAGTGCCATGAGAAATAAGGAATCCATAAAATAGATACCCCTTGTACTAAATCTAAATAGTGCCTGGAGAAAGAAGGAATACCTAAAATGGATTCCCCCTATATTGAATCTAAATGAAAAATGAGAAATGTTCAGAGGCCCAAAACCAATGTTTGCCCTCTATCCTAAATAAACTCATGTAATTTGGAATGTGTGTATAGAATTTGTATGTTGTGAAGAGCAAGATTTGTCATACCCCCACTCTAAATAATCTGAATTGGAAATGAGAAGTGCTTAGAGGTCCAAAACCAATGTCTACCCTCTGTCTCACACAAACTCCTAGGTCTAAATAATGTTATAGATTGACTTCTATAGATGATTATATGGTCCAACCTAGTGACAACCTAGGTATGCTTGGGTGTAATCTAAAAACTTTGGTAAATGTGTAAGAATAAAATGGCATGTCTTATCGTTCTAGTCTATATAATTCTAGATGATGAGGAACATGAACATCTATGCTAAGCCCCCAAATATAGTATGTGAGTGATGTGTGTGTGTGTGTGTGTGTGTGTGTGTGTGTGTGTGTGTGTGTGTGTGTGTGTGTGTGTGTGTGTGTGTGTGTGTGTGTGTGTGTGTGTGTGTGTGTGTGTGTGTGTGTGTGTGTGTCTATATATATATATATATTCTGGTAATCCTTATAACCACATGTGAAATGAGCTATTATGCCATGTCCCATGTGCAAAACTAAAGATCAAAACAATGGGCTTTGTACTATGCCTGTAATCTACTATCTAGTATGTATTGTGTCATGTTGTATGAAGTTATATGTGTGAGACATGTAGTGATGTACATGCCCCAAAATATAATATCTAGTCTGAATCTATATCAAATTCACTATGAATCCATATGATTTGAACAACTATAAATCTAAGTAATTTTTGTATCTATAAACTAAAGGTGTGTCCCTCTAAATGTCTAGAGTAATGTTGAATGACCCATGTAATTTAAATAATTGTATCTTAACCCATCTAAGTTGAATCTAATAATTTGAACTACTAGAGGTGTAAGAACCATGGTATATCCAACTATGATAGTGGATATGTGTGTTAGGTAAGTGTATAAATAAGAATATTAGGAATGATTCCCCCCTTTTGGGAAGAGGGATGAAATTTGTAATAGAGGAAGTTGATCCAAAAGTGGTGACTAGTGGCATAATGCTAGGAATAAGGTTGGTATAGTTTGGATTTATTTGAGAATTTGATTGATTTTTTAAATTGAGTTATGTGAAAGTTAAATGAGTTTTGATTGGTGAGGACCAAGTTGTATAAAAGTTGAGCAAGTTGTTATTGTTGAGGACCAAGTTGTATATCTAGGTATGAAATTGGTATAGAGATGTGTATACTATAGTATTAAACTAATGTGATAAGAGATCAAGAGATGCTAGATATCAAAGTCATTATCATCATGGTTCCTTGGAATAAAATGGTTTTTAAAATGGAGCTACAAGGTTCAAATTATGGGAAAAATGTTATTTTGTTTTGAATAAGAAGTCATTTGATATAGGAAAATTTGATTGATTCTTGAATCATTTGTGCATTGACTAGTTTGAGATTTGGAGCTCTAGAGTAGGAGATATGTCAAGGATATGAGCACCTATTATGACCTAGTTTAAGTAATTGGTATCCTAGATTGAGGTTGGTGAGGAGGTTACTCTAGTAAGTATCTAAAATGAATGATTTAGGCCTATTCAAAAGCCTATTTTTGATGATTTTGAGCTATTTTGAAGTTTTTAAGAAAAATTTTACTAGGTTTAGTGTTCCTATCCTTCTTCTAGTGTTGTTGTCTAGGATCTAGTACTATTATCCAGGTTGTAGTGCTCCTATCTAACACTATTATCCTGTACCAATGTTGTTTTCCTAGACGCTAGCTTTTCTAGGATGATGCTTAGTTTAGTTTCTATCATTTTGCTTGGTTATTGGTCTGGCATGGTTAACTAATATTCATGTTGTTTTTTAGTGTTTTTTAGGGTGAGGTATGGATTATGGAGTTCTATAGAGGCTAAGTGATGGAGACTTTGAGATTGTTTCCTTTATTAATTGATGAGAGGATTGTGATGGATAGGGTAGGGCTAGGTCATGTGTGTGACCTAGGCACTATGAAGTGGGATAGGCATTTGATTATCACCTTGTGTGAGAGGTAGAATGCAAACACCTATACTTTATGGATTCCTATTAGAGATATGACTATTACTTTGGAGGATTTGTACCATATTTTTCATTTTCTAGTTAATAGATGGTGTGTGACTTTATAAGATGATATGGGTCCATATGTCATTGATCATGCATCCTTGTATTTTGTTGGTATGCCCTCAAGCATACATAAGAGAGGTAATGAAAATGATGTAATATTGTCAATTTCTTTTGTTCAAGTGTTTTACATCTATGAAAGTGGTTGACAGTGTTGTTGGCTTTTTTTTTGTAGTGGATAGGAGTGGGGTATTGATTACATACAATATGTATAGGATCATGCATAGTATAAAGGTGTATGGAAATATGTTTTTTTGGGTTAGTACTATGCTTGACCAATTATACATAGATCATTATAGGTTTACTCAGTAGACATTTAGTGGTGGTGTGAGTGTGACTACTTTATTGCATTTTTGGGCTTATGAGCACGTAACAATTGTGTGGCTGATATGATTACCAAGGGAGAGGTGGGCACCTCAATATCCATTTGGAGAATGGTGGCAAAGTACATTATCTATTTAACATCTAAGGATAGATCACTATAGACATGTTTCAGATAGATTGGTGGTTCAAGATATCATATGGAGGCCCTATAGAGGATTCCCTAGGTGGCTTAAGGATAGAGTGCAGTTGCAATATATGAGGGTCAATTATTTATAACATGACCATTGGGTTGGAGTGTATGAGTGATTTTAGTATGATTGTATGACTAGATAATTTTGGGTACTATAAGATGTGCCCCCAGTAGCATGGGTATGGGTGAGGAGTGCACGGGCACCAATAAGGGTAGCAGCTTGTGGGAGGCTTACTGAGGCTGAGTTAGCACCATTACCTTTGGATGTGGGGGATGCAACTATATATATTACTAATTTAGATGATTTTGGATGCATAGAGGCATATACCACACATTGGGCTAGGCATTGGTGGGCTCCATTTTATCTTGTTGATGGAGGGGATGCCCTTGAGTATGATGATTCTACTCTGATCCAGATGATGGGAGGTAAGCATTGATTATATTTGAATTGTGTACAAGATTGTGCTTGTTTTAGATTGTTTCAAAAATGCATGTCTAACATAGTGTTGTACTTTTTCATGTAGGTGGAGTGGGAGGTGCTTAGGATGAAGCACCTACTATGGTAGGTCAGAGATAATTAGTGAGTCAACACTCTGAGAGCTTACAAAAATGTAATTGAAAATGATATGGAGGAGGGTTTTATAGATCAAATGATATTTACAACTAGTTTCTATGTTTATTTCTTTGATAGAGATATTATATCAACATTTGCATATGTTAGAGTAGCAGGAGAGAAAGCTGAGTTGAGAGCTTAGCTAGGTAGGCATATGATACCTCAACCTAATTATGGATCAATGATTAAATGGATTATGTATGAGTATATAGAGCTTTAGAGGCATTATGAAAACTTTCATGAGGATCATAGGAGGTTATTGGAGTGAGATAGTCATCATAAGAGGAATTTGATAGCTCAAGGAGGCATGGGGTCATTGAGTGTGAGAGTGGATTATGAGACTAGTATTGGTATCAAAGAGTGATATTGAGAGTGAGGGCATAATGCCCATTCATGATTGATTGTATCTTTATATGATGTATATTTTATAAAACATTGTTTTGTGTGTGTGTGTGTGTCTCTGTGTGTGTGTGTGTGTGTGTGTGTGTGTGTGTGTGTGTGTGTGTGTGTGTGTGTGTGTGTGTGTGTGTGTGTGTGTTTGTGTGTGTGTTTGTGTGTGTGTGTGTGCGTGTGTGTGCGTGTGTGTGCGTGTGTGTGCGTGTGTGTGTGCGTGTGTGTGTGTGTGTACTAGGTTGATTTTGATTCAGGCATATTGTGTTATGGATTGTGGAATAGATTGGTATTGCAATTTGTTGATTTAAAAATAGTTGATCTGTTATTGATTTTGAAGGTTGTATATGTTTGGTAATGGTACTTGGGATATGTAATTTGATTATTTATTGATAAGTGTGATTCTATATTTTAATTTGTAATCATATGTAAGCAAAAATTTGTTAGTTTTTTAATTCATAAATTATTTGAATAAATTGAGTTGATTTAATGTTGGTAAAAATATGATTTGGTAAGATCTAGATTTTGATAAGTTGGTTTTGGCTATAGATAGTTATTGAGAATTAGGAATGTTAGTTGTTAGTATATGGGGATGTATGATAGCATGTTATGCATATTACTTCCTTGAGAGTGACTCAATAATACAAAGGCTAGTTATACCTTTGACTATATCATCACCCTACTAAGTAAATCTTAAAAACTAAAATTATTATGACTATACATTGTATTATTCTATGTGTTATCACTATTTAAACCTTGTCGACCAACTAAATAAGTGCCCATAATAATCATGCTATGTAGGAATATGATTTTTATCAGATAATATCAATTGTATGCTAACTATAGCTATGTGTGAAGATTTTTCAAAATTTAAATTTATTGGTTGTACAACTAGAACTATGTGTTATGAAGAAGGCTCATCTATCTATAACTAAATATAGTGTGGCCTCTAATATGATGTATATGACTAAGCAATATATCAAGATAGAGCTAAAACCTATGATAAGGGCTCATTTAATATTAATCATAATGGGTTGTTATATGAGATAGGACTTGGAAAATCCTCTTGTAGTGAATATTTCTCAAGAGCATTACTCTATGGTGTGGGGTCATTTAATCTTAATCATAGTGGATTGATATGTGAGATTGTACCCAAAAAATCTTCTTGTAATAAATATTTCTCATGAGTAGGACTCTACTATAGTACATGTGACTCTGTTGGACAAGTATATAAAAAATGAATTGTGTATTCCTTAGACTACAGTGTTATATGTAGGCTATTCTCACTGTACTAGTTTCCAAACCTTTTAAGGTAGTGGAATAAGAGATATTATATGAGATGCTATCCTAAAACCTAGATTTTAGTCATGATGAGTGACCAATGATTCTTATAAAGTAATGTCCTTTGATGACTCAATCAAGGAATAATGAGGTCTAGGGTTCCATGATGGAGATCTTGGTTCCCCCTATGTGAATGTTATAATGTCATTATCAATACATCTAGTAATGCAATGCTTGAGTCTATAACAATAATTATCTCTATATCCATGGATATGATGATATTTACAAAAGGGTCAATGTGGCTTTCTATGTAAGAGACATGGATCTCGTCAATGTGTATAAGGTAGTGTGATTAGCCTCATATCTAGTAGTGCTAATAATATGGTAGATGGGTTATGTTGCTCTGAATAAAACTATAGTGGTGCCTTATTGTTTTTATTTGTAGTGTATATTATAGGTTGTGCTCTGGAAACTATCTCTTTGTTCTTGACTAGTTGTTTTTCTAGTTGTGGTCTCCTATCTTGTTTAGGACATGGTGGATTTTGAGTGCTAGGAGTTGTAGCTAAAGATGCTATTGTGAAATCTAGAGTGATCCTATCAACTGAATCTACCTCAATTAATCCCAATTTCTTTTCCAAAGATAAAATTATAAAACACAAGTGTCTAAAATAAGACTCTATCTGATATAGTATATAATCAAGTAGAGGTTGGTGAATCCCCTTAATAAAGATATGTTGAATCTCTAAATTCTTTGGTTTGTGTATCAATATTAAAATGTGATCCATGAATCTTAAGATGTACTCACTAATTGGCTCTAAATAATTCTGATTTAGTATGGCAAGTTTCTCATATGTAACATGAGGGCCCATGTTTATGATGTAATATCTGGGAAATGCCTCCTATAAGTCATCATATGTGTGTAATGAACCCATGGGGAGTATATGATAGAACCAATTATATGTTTCCCCTACTAATGTTTATTGGAATAGCTTGAGTAGAATCAATGGACTTGCATGAGATGTTAAAACCTTTTAAAAGGCCTGAAGGTGTACGAATGGATCTCTAATTCCATCAAAGTGAGGTAATGATGGTATCTAAAAATTCTTAGAAAATGAAGATTTTATGAATGTATTTAAAATAGGGTTACCATGTAGATCATTAGTATCCATCCAAGACTTATAAGCTTTGTTTTCTAGGGTAAGGAGATGTACTTGGTGTTGTAATTCACCAACTACATGTAATAAAGAGATTACCTCCTAGGATGGTACATTAGTATCTTGAAGTGGTTCATTTAATTGTTGAATTTGATTATTAAATTTAACCATGGGAATGCTACATTTTGCAATTGGATCATAAAGAGGGGGTGTTCTCACTTGAACCTTGGGAGTAATGGTAACTTGGACCTTACTACAGGGATGTGGGATACCATTCTCTTTAGTGAAGAGTGAGAATTGGGTTCTACTATAGTAAGGGGTGGCTTGGGAGATTCATTACTATCTTTATTTTTTAGTGAATCACATTATAATTGAGTATAAGATGTGTTATTAGCTTTAACATGTATATTATTGGAAATATAATCATTCATAGAAGTAAAAATACCATTTGGAAATGCATTATATTTGAGAGGAGTGATAGAGGAGTTAGAAACATGAGATGCATATTCTTCTTCACTATGTGCATAATTATCATCATCATTATCATATATGTGATATTTTTCACAATCACTCTCATTTTCATATTCATTTGCATGCTCACTACCATATTCATTATTACTTCCATCATTGCTAGGGAGGTGTGTAAGAGAAGAATTTAATTCTTTTCTAATATGCAATAAATTATTATTTAAAATTTGAATATAATGTGCATCAATGTTATCCATGGATGAAATACATGCATTATTTTCATTTAAAATATGAGAAGTAAGAGAAGGATATTTTTCATTTGAACATTCTTTTGATAAAGTAGAGTTAAGAACATGAGATGTATCATTTGAATGATGCATTGGTAATTTGATTCTATTGTGTTTATATTATTGTAATTTGAACATTGAAGGGGAAAAAGAGAGAGAAAGAGAGATTAGGTTCACATGGAAGAAAATTATCACCAATAAGAGGTTCACTTGGAAGTGCATGACTAATTTTTTCCTTTGGTGCATTGTGCATAGGAGAAGGAGGTGATAAGTATCTTTCCCATTTATCAAAATTATTTTCTTTAAAATTAGGAATAAAAGAGATGGGTTTGAGAGAAAAAGATTCATCTATTTGTGATTCACCATCATCATTACGTATATCATCATATCCTTCATTGAAATAATAGTCATTATCTTCACTATAAATGAAATCATTTTCTATAGTTTTAGCTAATGTACGATTTTGCAAATTTGTCCAATCACTATCATAATTATAATAAAATTTTATAAATTTATCTATGGGATGAGAAAGGGGAATTAAATTTATGGCCATTTCATTTCTATCACCAAAGAGAATTTTGAAAAGTACTATGAAACAAATACATGCATAAAGAACTACTATGATTGAAATTTTGAAATTACTTTCAATAATCCAAACAATTTGCAAAAAATTCAAATTATTTTTCTAAAAATTATAAGGGAGGAAAAATTGAGGTTAAAGGAACTAGTTTGGAAATCTAGGGTTTTGAGCAAGGGTTTTAGAATTTTTGAAAATTATGCAATAATTTTAAATTTTGAGTAGGAATAATGCACAAAAATTTATACAAAAATTAGTAATTTGAATTTGAATTTTTTACACAAGAAACCAATAATTTTGATATTATTTTTGAAAAACTCAAAAATTTGTAAAAATTCTAAAATAGTTTTCTAAAATTTGCAAGGGAGGCTTGAGGTTTAAGGACCTAGTTTTGAAATCTAGGGTTTTTAGCTAGGGTTTTAGAATTTTTTGAAAATTATGCAATAATTTTAAATTCTAAAAATAATTTTGAATAGGATAAATGCATAAAAATTTATACAAAAATAAAAAATTTGAGATTAAGTTTTTTCACAAAATATGAAGGAAAAACCCTATGTGTAGTTAGGGTTTTAGGTTTGTTCAAAGTAAGTCAGGTTCACCAAATGTTTTATTATTTTTGGGAATCTAGTGTTTAGATTATAAATAATAAGGGTCTAGAATAATAGGAAATATCTAGTTTAATGGGGAAAAATATAGATTTGAAATTGGTAATTTTACAAGAGGAATAATAATAAACATATCTTAAGTTAGGCTGAAATGAATGATTCTTGAACTAGTAATTGAGGAGGACTGAGACACTATCAATAATCTGAATCTAGCTTCTATTTTTTAATTGGATAAGAGCATTGGAATAGGAAACCCTAGTTTCTTATGTTATATTCCTTCTCAATGCTATTATCTCGAGGATATAATATTTTTGGGTTTTTATTGCCTAGTTAGTATTAGCCTATGTACCAAATTTTAGGGGATGGAAGTGAACAAAGCTTTTTTTAGGTATTTTTAGTCTTCAATACCTATATCCATCTACACACATGTAAAAAATGAATAAATAAAAATTAAAAGGGGGAAAAATTGGTTAGGGGAAGAATGATTTCACAATTTAGAACCCCTATTCTCTTGACCACTACCTACATTAACCATCAAGCTAGGTCTCAGATCAAATGTAGTTCTTCCTTAGAAAACATGCATAATCAACATGCATGATAGATGCAAGAATGACTTTCACCTAAGCCCTTCCTTGATCAAGCATGCAAGTCTATGTATGATGTAGAGAAGCTAACTTATAATATTGACTAATTTTTATTATGTCTAATGTGCAAAAGTAGTAAGTTCTAGATATAAAATGCCTTGTGTAGTCCTTTATATAGGAAACTCATTATTTTGAATTTGGGTTTTTTATTTTCATTTGGATAACATTGGAAAACTTAGGAATGAATCAAATAAAATGGGTAAGACTCATCCAATAGAAGAAACTAACTATTTAGGCTCAAATTAGCTTTGGATAGGAGTGATAGAAACTAGACACCCTAGGTTTCAGTGTTGTAGTCCAATCCCAGTGCTCCTATCCTATAGACTAGGGACCAGGATGATAAAACAAGCATGGAAAATCTGACCTGACTGAGGTGGAATAAAAATTTGAAAATCTCAGAGTGACTAGGAATGGGTAAAAAGATGTCTTAAGCTTAGAATAAGACCCAAATGGATAAAATGAAATACATGACTAAATGTGTAAAAATCTCATATTCTCTAGTTAGAGTATCCTATAAAAGGACTATGAAATACATGATATATGTGGTTGCTTGACCAATTTTTTACCAATTTAGGGTGTATACAATATTATTATTTTAATGTAAGGTGACTACCATTTTCCACCCCCCTTACCTCAAAATGTGGTGAATAATATTAGTGGGGTAATGTCATCAATACATGACTCCACACATACATAGTTGAAATTTTTTGATATAATTTACATGATTTAGATATACACTTGGGTCATAATCTTATACATGTGGTACTAATTTTTACATATTTGGGGTAAAGTTTCTTTGATTTTGTAATAGATATTATACATAGTTACATATCAAAGGTTAAATTTTGATAGATACTTCAGATTAAGACACATTATAGGTTCATATGCCATACAAGTGCACCAAAATTTATAAATACATATTCAAAACATTTTACTAAGAAGTAAAATTTTTACTAAGAGGCACTATTTCAACCTTTCCTATATATAAAAATTATCTCCTTTGAGTAGTGTGGCTGATATTATACACCCTATATGGAATTATCCTTACTTCTATTTTATAGGTTGAGTTGGCTATAACACTTAACATGGATTTATTATAGTTTTGCTTGAGTTGTGATATTGACATTTAATGATCTCAATGGCCATGTCACAACTCAAATTTTCACTAGATTAGCGGAATAATTACCCTTCAAATTTCACTCTTAAAATCTCTAAGTTTTAGGTCTAAACATCTTTCATATCAAATGATTCATAAGGAGGCATATTTACCAAAATAAAGTACCAAGGGGCAACATGGTTACATCAACATACATGTGTACTCTTTCCTTACTATCATTAATTTTAAAAGCATTTAAATTATTCAAATTAATATTAGATGCATCAATTTATATAGTAACATGATATTGGTTATAGGTCATATACCATTATAAAATTCACTAGGGATCAAGAAAATGTAAGGTGTGTTGTACACACCCAAGTACATATTTATTTCTTTTCACCTAATAACTTCATCCTAATTTATTACTATATTAAATGGGTGGGTAATGTATATACTAAAATATAATTATACATAACATCTCAGTTTTGTATACTTGACAAATACCAATTAGGGATTTAATCCTCATTTATAGACCCTCCCACTATTGAAAGGCTCACATTCTGCATCTCATTTTTCCCAATTGCTTATCTTATGGATTGACCCCATCATTATGATGTCCTAGATCAATTATACACCACACAAATATTAAAATATGATTTATATCCTTCACTATTAGCTACATAACTTTAGTAATTTTCTATCATGCTAGACACTTACATTTTTCAAAGGGACACTAACATCAAAGTTAGTGTCTAGTTTCCTTATCAAGTGTTTATACTTTAAAATTCATCCAAACTTCAAATATTTTTAAACATATGGGTCAACCTATTTGTATTATCTAACCTTAAATGAGATATTTTAAAAACATGTGTTATAGATATACATCAAGGCCTACTCATTATTCATTTAGAAAATACCAAGCAGGCACCTATTTAAGATCATGCAATCAATTTCACAACTGAGTTCTACTAGTAAATTAGTCCCTATTTCCATATCATTCATAGGAATAGTCATATTATAGGACTGAATCACTCAAATAAAATCCCATGAGTAATATTTGTCAAGTTACAAGATAGATCATTGTATGCCCTTGCATATAGAGTATTTCACCCTTATTCACACATAAGCCCACACTTAGGGGATAAATACATATATTTTAGTCCCTATTCAAATTATTAGCTATATAGGTAGGTCTCATTAACAATGGGGTCCTTGAGGTTACCTTGACTTCATGAGCCCACTAACCCATTTTTGGAAAGGTGAAATAACCTAAGGTGAATAAATAGGGTTTGAGTTATACATAGTCATACAGAATTTATGCACATGATATAGACACATCAATATAAAGGTGATAGAAAACCCTTATAGGTCCACATAATTTCTTCTCAATGTTAATCATGAAATATACTAAGAGGGGGGGGGGGTGAATTAGTATATTATATATCTTTTATTTAATTTGATCTCTTTTCTTTAACCACTCAATCATACATTCAAGATATGCAATAAAATTGAAATAATAATTTGAACCACACAAAAGAGAGAGAGAGAGACATCAGATTTTTACATGTAAACCCAAAGTAGGAAAAAACATGGAGAAAAATATCAATTATATGAATGAGCACCAACTCAAAATACAAAGTTCACAAGCACCAACTTGTGGGAGCACCAACCCCTTTGCCGTGTACCAAAGCAACAACTATTTGTGATCACCAAACCACAAGACCACCAACCCCTTACAAAGATTCATGAGCACCAACCCACAGGATCACCAACCCCTCTTGTGTATAAAACACAACTATCTCTGAATGTTGCTTACTCGGTAAATGATAGAACTCTAAAAAATCTTCTACTTTTCTCTCTTAAAAAAAAAATACAAACCTTGCACTCTCTTGCATATTTCAAATGGCTGCTCAAGCCTTTATTTATAGCTTTCCAAATGACCTTTGGCCTTTACCCTTTGTGACCCTTCAATTCTCATGGAAAATGGTGCCAAACTTGCATGACCCTTTGTATCCTTACATTTGAAAATTCATATGGTGACCCTTCATAAGCAAAAGTGTCCTTTCCTCTTTTGTCTTTATCTTGGTGACTTTTTGTATTCCTCAAAGTGTCCCTTCATGGAAAAATGTGCCATACCTCTTTTGTCTTCACATGGTGACTCTTGAAATTCCTCAAGGTAACTCTTCATGATAAAATTCATCCCATTCCTCTTTTTCTTTTATCCCATGACTCTTGACTTCTCCATGGGCTCTTTTTTGACTTATATGCAACCAAAAATATATTGATTAATATTAACACACATTATCCAAGATATGAATATTAAAAACACCATTAAATGTAATGGGACCTTTATCACCAATAATGCTAGACCTTTGACATTAATGACAATATTTCTAACAATCTACCCCTTTGTCATTAATGGCAACCTCAAATTGAAACTTCCACATCTTGAAACATGCACACACTACCATCTAAAAAGAATATAGTCAATCCCCCTTACTATAGCAACTTGTATCTATTCCATGTACCTATTTTTACACCTGTACCTGTACTTGTTATTCTCCCCCTTTGACATCAATGACAAAGGGCCTACCTAGAGAAACACTTAGCTCTCCCTCAACTGATGATGAACCTCAATGGTAGGAAGTAAAATAAATTACTCCCAAATTCTCTCATAGATACTCAAATATGTCTTTTAGTAGTGCCTTTGTGAAAATATCTATAATCTACTCTGTAATACTGATATATTCCATCTTAACCTATTTATTTACAACTTGCTCTCTCAAGAAGTGATATCTAATGGGAATATGGTTTTTTCTTGAATGAATCACTATATTCTTCAAACTATTTATAGCAATTGTGTTATCACAAAAAATAGAAATAGGTTCATCATACTTTACCTTGATATCTTTCAAATTTTACTTCATCCAAAGCACTTGAGTACAACATAATACTGCTACAATATATTTTGCTTCAACTGTATAAAGTGATATTTAATTCTACTTCTTACTTAGCCATGATACTAAGCTATCATCAAGGAAGAAAGCTCCTCCACTTGTACTCTTTATATTATCCAAGAACCCTACCCAATCTAAATCTATATAAGCAACCAAAGTGAAATCTCTACCTATGGGATACCATAATCCATAATCCAATGTCCCTATGATATATCTAAATATTCTCTTCACCAACTGAACATGACTACCTTTTAGAGATGACTGATATCTTGGAACTATACCTAGTATATGCATGATGTCTAGCCTTGATACTATCAAATATAAAAGACTACCAATCATAGATATATACAAAGATTGATCTATAATAGCTGAATATTCATCCTTGATCACCTTATTTCTTGTACACATTGGTGTGCCAACTAGTGCACATTCTTTAAAACTAAATTTATTCAACATTTCCTTAACATATTTATTTTCAGATATGAAAATTCCTTTATTTGATTAAAATATTTTCAATCTAAAGAAAAATAAAAATTCTCCAAGCATAGACATCTCAAATTATTTTTCATATTATCAAAAAATTCTTTTGTCATCTTTTCAATATTTCCTTCTGAAATGATATCATCAACATATACCACAATAATCAATCGATGCTCACCTTCTATTTTGATGTAGAGGTTACTATCAGAAAATCCTCTCTTGAAACCTTGATCCTTTAGGTACTTATCAAGTGTTGCATACCAAGATCTGGGAGCTTATTTCAATCCATACAATGCTTTATTCAATCTACACATATGGCTACTAATATTTGAGAGAATAAATCCTTTAGGCTACTCAATGTAGACCTCTTCTTCTAGATTCTTGTTTAGGAAAGTAGATTTGACATCCATCTAAAACACTTTGAAACTTTTAAACATTACATATACAAGAAACATTATAATAGCCTCTAACCTTGCCATTGGTTAAAAATTTTCTTAAAAATCTATTCCCTCAATCTGAGCATATCCTTTACATACTAATCTTGCTTTATTTCTGGTCACTTCTCCATTTTCATTCAACTTATTTCTATAAACCCATTTTGTTCCTATCACATTATGATATTTTGGTCTAGGCACTAATTACCAAGTATCATTCTTTTCTATTTGATTTAATTCTTCATCCATAGCGTTAACCCAATGCTTATCATTTCTAGCTTCTAAAAAAGTTCTAGGCTGAATTTTGGATAACAAAGAAAAATTAACTTGCCTAAATTCACTTACCATCATTTTTCTTGTGCAAATTCCTTCATTTATGTCCCTGATGATGTCAATTTCATTATGATTTCTCTAAACATATTTGGATGGAGTTTTGGTGCCCTTTTTCTCCTTCTCATCTTCATCTAATTCTTTAAAATCTTCCTCTTTAATGATTTTAGGAATGTCTATTGGATCACTGATTCTTTGTGTTCCATCTTATTCTATCCTAACACTTGCACTTTCAATAATTTTATTGGTTATTTTTTATAAAATTTATAAGCTTTAATTTTGAAAGAATAACCAAGAAATATACCTTCATCTACTCTTGATTCAAACTTACCAAGTTTTTCATCTATTCTTTTTATGAAGCATCTACTACCAAAAACTCTGAAATAATCAACTATTACTGATTTGTCTTTCCATAACTCATAAGGAGTCTTATCACTATTGACTCTCAATAATGATTTATTATAAATATGCACTAATGTAGCAACTTCCTCTTTCTAATATTTATCTACTATTTTGGATTCATTTAGCATTGTCCTCGCCATCTCCTGAACTATTCTATTTTTTGGTTTAATTACTCCATTTTGCTTTGGAGTTTTAGCTACTGAATAATGTCTCTTTATTCCATGGTCTTCACAAAACTCAATAAATTTATCTAACATGAATTCTCCTCCTTGATTTTATCTTAGACACTTAATCTTCAAACTGGTTTCATTCTTAACTAATGCTTTGAATGCTTTGAAATGTTTGAAAGCTTCTAATTTTTTCTTTTAAAACATTACCCAAGTCATACATGAAAAATAATCAATAATTAACATGAAATAATTCTCACCTTGAGTAATTTGACTTCTCATAGGTCCACATAGATCAATGTGAACAAGCTCTAGCATCTGAGTATTCGATTACTCTTTTGTTTTGAATTGCCTTCTAGCCTGCTTCCCATTCTGACAAGGTTCACAAAGTGTGTCAGATGGCTTTGTAATCTTTAAAAGATTTTTAACTAATTGATTCTTTTTTATGTTGACAATATTTTCAAAATTTATGTGCCCCATTCTCCTATGCCATAGCCAACTTTCTTCATTCTGACTCAAACAACACTTTAACTTTTGATGTCTGATAGCATATATAAATTATTGCCTGTTCCCTGAGTATTTGCAACCAACATATCTAAATATTTTATTATTAATTCAAAACCTTATACATAAAAATTTAGTGTGTGCCCATAACCACACATTTGACTTACACTCAAAATATTATGCTTAAGACCTTCTACATATAAAACATTTTTAGTTTTAGTTCTACCATTATCCAAACTTAGTGTACCTTTTCTAGTAATTTTGGCAGTAGTATTGTCTCCAAATTTCACTATGGCACCATTGATATTCTTCAAGATTATTAAATTTTTCTTATCTCCTGTCATGTGTCTCAAACATCCACTATCAATGAACCATGGATTTTCTTCATTTCTTTCATGCAAAGTAGTCTGCACCAACATAGATTTTTTAAGTTGTTTCCTTTGCCATGAACCTATCTAAACTTTCTTCTTGATGAATGGAGCCTTGAAACTATGGTCCTTCTTGATTGACTCAAACACACTTCTATAATATTAAGATATGTGTCTGAAGTTGTTACACTTGTAACATATTATGGCCTCTTCATTAAAGTCTAATAGAGGATGAAAAGAGTTGTGGCTTCTGCTTGACTATGCATGACTTTCCTTCTCCTCATTTATAAAACTGTTAGCTCTTTTTTAGCATTCTAATTTCTTATGACCATATCCATTATAGTAAAAATAGTAACCATAAAAATAGGACCTATTTGTGTATCTCTGACCTGATTTCCTTTTGTAGCTCTATTCCCTCCACCCTTCTTTGTTTGAGATGTCCTCTATATTCTTAACTTCTTCCCATTTTATTTCTTCTTTTGTAAGAGCTTCAACATAGCTCTTTCCTTTTTCTTCATCTATGAAAGTAGTGACCTTCTCTTTCTCTTTTTCAAATCCAATACCTATCGTATCTAACATTGATCTTTGATTTTGAATCATTGGCTGCTCTATCATTGATTGATTTATTTGTTTTCTCAAGATCTACTTTTATAGAAGTAATTTAAATAATATACCTTTCACATTATTTACTTACTATTTTCAATTGTGCCATTATATCTTCTTCATTATTCTTGGCTTCTTTAAAGTGTGCTTGTAGATATTCAATTACTTCCTTTGACTCCTTTTCATTTTTCTTGATCTGGAGCTTTAATCTTTGATTCTTATTTTCAAGAGCTTTTAACTCTTCTAAGGAATAAATGAGTTATTCTTCTAGATTCAATTCAAATTCATACTATTCTTATTCTTGATCATCTATAATTTTTTTTGTAGAGGCATCTTCATGTTTCGCCATGAATAAAATCTCTTCTTTTTCTGAGTCACTGACTCTACTATCTTCAACTGAGCTAGGATCTTTAGAATACAAAATCTTCTTATTGAATCCTTTCTTGAATTTTCATTTGAAATTATTCTTGTATGTAGAATTTCCTTCTTCATTGTCATCATTACCCTTATTTGGGTACTTATCTACAAAATGTCCAATCTTTCCATAATTAAAACATCTAAAAGTTAATTTTATTTGATATTTACCGGTGCCCTTTTTTGGCTTGTGAATGAATAGAGCTCCATTTTCATCTTCATCATCACTATAATTATCACTTGATTGTTGAATTTTAGCCTTCTCTTTTTTTTATGTCTTGAAATATGCTTCTATTTTTGAAGGTTTATCTTGTTCAGTCTACATCTCATATGCTTTAAGAATACTATGAAGCTCATCCATCTTTAGTTTGGTTAAATTCTTCATCTCTTCAATTAACAAAACTTTTGCATCATATCTCAATGGTAGAGATCTGAAAACCTTTTGAACCATAGTTGATTCTTTAAAATTTTCTATAAGACCTTGAATCTGATTGACATTTGATCAACCTATAAGAGATAAATTTTTATATTTTCTTCTTCTTTCATCTTCAAACTCTCAAACCGTCTTCTGAAAGTTTGAAGCTTAGCTTGATGAACCTTTCCATTACCATTGTAAATATTCTCAAGTTTTACCCAAGTTTCATGAGAAAATTTACATTACATAACTTTAACAAATTTTCATTCACATAAACCACATAAAATAGTATTTAAAGCTTTAACATTATTTTCACTTGCCTTCTTTTCTACCAGACTAGTTACAAATGTCTATGGCTCTTCATATTCCTCCACCACTTCTTGCCATATGTTAAATCCAAGGGCCATCAAATAAGTCTTAATATTTATGATCCAAAAACAATAATTCATCCCATCAAACAAAGGTGCCTTATTTTTATAAAATCCTTCATGTGATCCAGCCATCATGCTTTCTTGATCTTGTTTTAAGCTGTAAACCTTTTTCAAAAGGAACCTACTCTGATACCAATTGTTAAGCATGAAATATACTGAGAGGGGAATCAATATATTATATATCTTTTATTTAATCTGATTTATTTTATTTAACCACTCAATCATCCATTCAAGATATGAAATAAATTGAAATAATAATTTACACCACACAAGAGAGAGAGAGACACTAGATTTTTATGTGGAAACCCAAAGTGGGATAAACCATGGATAACAATCTCAATTATATGAATGAGTACCAACTCAAAATACAATTTTTTCAAGCACCAACTTGTAGGAGCACCAACCCCTTTATTGAGTACCAACATAGCAACTATTTGTGAGCATCAACCCATAGGAGAACCAACCCCTCTTATGTATAAAACACAACTATCTCTCAATGTTTCTTACTCAACAAATGATATAACTCTACAATATATCTTGCTTTTCTCTCTTTGAAAAAAAATTTAAACCATGTACTTTCTTACATATTTCAAATGGCTTCTCAAGCCTTTATTTATAGCTTTCCAAATGACCTTTGTCCTTCACCCTTTGTGACCCTTCAATCCTCATGGAAAATGACACCAAACTTGCATGACCCTTCATATCCTTGCATTCTAAAAGTCATATGGTGACCATTCATAAGCAAAAGTATCCTTTCCTCTTTTGTCTTTATCTTGGCAACTTTTCATATTCCTTAAAGTGTCCCTTCATGGAAAAATGTGCCATACCTCTTTTGTCTTCACATGGTGACTCTTGGAATTCCTCAAGGTGACTCTTCATGATAAAATGCACCCCATTCCTCTTTCATCTTTTACCCTATGACTCTTTGACTTCTCCATGGGCTCTCTTTTGACTTATATGCAACCAAAAATATATTCATTAATATTAAATAAATAATAACACATATTAGCTAAGATATGAGTATTAAAAACACCATTAAATGTAATGGGGCATTTATCACCAATAATGCTAGACCTTTGACATCAATGACAATATTTAAAACACTCAATACAAATAATATTATGTATATGATAGAAGTGGCAATCCATAGATGGAAACATCAATGCAAGCCTCCATAAGTTGATACAAGTGTCTAGGCCTATATAAACAATATTTATAGAGTTTAACTACTAGGTACCAAGCATCACTATGCCTAATTTCACCTCTATACATTTTAGATCTACATGCACATATGTAGCCAAACCAAGTATTATCTATTCTTAAGGTTTCAATTATCATAATATCAATTGATATTGTAATTTATATATTTAGTGATTATATAGATTCCATATATTATGTTATTTTAATTAATTTTTTGCATGATTTAGAATAATTTTTATCATCCATCAGATTAGGATAATCTACCCACTTAACCCTCACCCAAATTTAAACAGTTTTAGACTATAACTTTTTATCTTGAATGGAACCAAAATATTTATTTAGAAGATGTATTGCTTCAATATTTTTCTTTATATATTTATAATGAATAAAATAGGGGTAAGGATATGAAAATATACATGAAAAAGGGAAGAGTACTAGATTGATGATAAAAAGAGAGGCACATAACCCTAAAATAGTAGTATTTGATTGGATAGTGTGGATTTTAAATAGAAATGTTATCATAAAGTTTATAAAGGATCATATGCATACCTAAAATAAATACTCATCACTCTTGGGTCATATTAGTAAGGAAGCCTACACCTCTTACATAGTAAGCTAGAATTAACTTACTCCTAAGTTACATAGTAAATAACCCTTCTCAAGGTTAAATTTTAGATCATCAGTTCACAAGGTCACCAAATACATTAATGTCATAAGGAGGTAAGGAATTACCTAACTATACATAACTTTCCACACTCTTATTTTTTGGTTTCCTATCCCTAGCTAGAGAGGGAATTAATAAATTGATGAAGTTGTTGAAACTAAGAGGTGGGAGATAATTAAAAAGAAATAAAGAATTTTACTTTAGTTAGGGTGAAGGCTCATATATATGTTATGATTCCATATTTTCATTATATATTTTTCTATTGTGACATTAACATTATGATTGTTAAACTAGTTATTAGCTATTATTTATTTGGATTATTTGTGATACTGATTTCAATGATGTTGGGCTACGTACTTAATTCTATGATTAATTATTTGATAGAATTATTACCATTGATGATGATTTTATAAATATATATTATTTATCAATTAAATATAATGAAATTGATGTCCATTTTGGTGGTTTTAAGTTTTTTCTATGAGCTACATAGATGTTGTAGGCTGTACTCCCAGAATTGGGTGAATTATATGCATGTCTGATAAGTATACTTTTTATTTTGTTTGTCCTTCAAACACCCTTTTTACTCATTATGTTTGTCAATCATGGTCCTTGTGTTTATGGTTAATATTTTACTTTGTTGATGTCATTAGAGTCATCATTTATTATTATTTATTATTATATTTTGTTATATGTTTTAATGGCCACAACCTTTATTCCTTATGCATGGCTCCATTCTATATTCTCTCTCACAAGTATTCAAATCTTCTTCTTTCTATTAATCCTATTAACCTATCCATTTATATACATAAAACTACATAGACCCACCTAGACCTGACACCCCCCTTGGGAACCCTTGTCACCCTTCTTTTAGGTTCTAAACCTCTAGATCTAGCACTATACACTAGGGTGGTGGCATGGTGTTTCAATGACTAGTTAAGTCGTGGCACAATCTTTCCTTAGACTTAGTTTAATTCATTGATATTTTTGTAAATATTATGTTATTGACATAATTTTATAGTGTATGAGGGAATATATTAACCTCATTTAATGAGGTAAGTGGCATTTTGGTGAAGGTTTCAATATTAATAAGGTTGGTTTGTGTTTAGTAATTTTTGTTGCTAATCTCCTTTTTATTGGTAGAGGATTTATTAATTAAAGAGCATTCTAGACTCACCATTAATGGCAAGGTTGGTGGGGGTTAGCCTTGGGATATTGAGGTGTTTCTCTCTCCTCCCAAATTGAATGTGAATTGATTAGGGTATAGGAGGAGTGGATGGAAGTAATGGGGAGTTGGGATGGTAAGTAGAAGAGTTAGGAAAATGGAAAGATTGGTGAAGAAATAGTGAAAAGCTTGGATAGTTTTTTAATGGTAGACTTGACTGGTTGGAAAACACACACAATGGCACTTGGAAAAGATATATAATTTCTTATATTTTTGTGCTTTTAGAATCCACTATATTTTTGAGTAAGTTATTTGATTTTTTGGGTTGATTTTATTAATTATACTATAATCTAAATAAATATTTAGAGTCTACTTATGTAGTTGGAAGTCTTAAGACTTTCAGTTGCATAAAAAAAACCCATTTAATGATATATCTATACATTTAATTACATATAAACTTTAAATGAATTTATATATAGTATATATATTATCTGATTTGAATCCTTATCAGCATGCAATCATTTTTTTGTTTCCATAAATGGGTCATGGATTATGTTTTATGTATATGCATTTGAAACATTTTTGTGTATTGACTATTGTTGATGTTTAAAAGTGTATCATAGGTGTTTCTTAGAGTTTAAGAATCAATAATCATTTATGAATTTAGAGAAACCAATTCATGATTTGTATGTTGTGATAATCCCATTATCTTTGGTGGAGTAGAGGCAAAACAAGTATACTATTTCACAAATTTCTATTAGTTGGTGGTTGGGAGCCACCATGGCCTAGTAGCTGATCTTTGATTTTGAAGATAACCTATACTATTTAAAGTGAGTTAAGCCCAAAACCTAAGTCTAAAGATAAACAAAGATGAGTATTCACAATGAAATTGATCTAAGGTGACTTGATAAAAAGGAGCAAAAGGAAGGGTAATGTCATGTCCCCTTTTGAGTTGACATGTTCAGAGTTGAGGATTAGCCTATTATGCGACCTTCGTAGGCTGATGGGATGGATAGAGGGTCTTGAGGGAGTTGGGCTTGCCTTGTTGTTTGGGTTTTTTGGATATGAATTAAGGGAGATATTAATATTTGATTGATTTAATCAAATATTAATTATCTGGTCTAATTAATAATTAATTATTAATTATTAATTAGTTGGTCTAATTTTAAGACCCTATTTCTAATTTAAGAATTGGTCTAATTTTAAGACCCAAGTTCTAATTTGAGGAATTCTAATTTAAGAAACCCAAGTTCTAATTTGAGGAAATCTAATTTTAGCAAGCACACCTTTGGAGGGTATAAGGGTTTCTCATGGGAGAGAGTTTAGATTAGCCATTGATTATTTATTACTAATTTTGAAGAATTCTTCTGTAAAGACTGAGCCGAGGGTTCCAAGATTCCATTGCAGTGGAGAACGTCAACTCTTCATTGTGTGTGATTTAGAGGCTATGAGATATCAGCTGATTTATTGCCAAATTGAGAGATAGCTTCATACAAAAGTTATCAGAGAGGTATACAGATTTGAGAGATAGATTCACACAGAAGTTATCACAGTATTTCATGTATTTCTTTATTTAGTTTTTGATCCAATAAGTTACACAGATATAGATCTTCTGTATTAGAATCATATATTCTTGAGATCAGGTTGTTCAGCTATCAGGGGTTGAAAATAGATAGGTTGTGCTTAACTAGCAGCTGTACTAAGTCTGTATAGGTCCATACAGATCCGCTCAGACACCAACCTCGGTAGACAGAGATCCCCAGTGACTGACATCGGCTGACTAAAGACCGACGTTGGCACAAAAGGATCTACAGTGACCGACGTCGATAGAATATCAACCGACGCCGATGATTGTGTGTTCAACATAGCAGGTCGAGACTTCCAGATTTAGGGTCAATCTCTAGATTTGGAAAAGCACAGGGTTTCAAGATAGAATATTTCACGTTATCTTATTTGTATGACAGAGACTCAATTGTGTAATCATCTAGAAGAACAAGTGATAAGATCTCTGATTTGCTATTGAGAGATTATATTATGAGTTATTTATTCATATTTGAAATTATTTTGGCAAAAAGTGTATCTTTGTTCAGAGCTATTTGTGTTTAGATATTCCCTACTGAAAGGGGATATTATAGTGGTATCAGAGCCAAATTCCTGCCATCCTATTGGGCACATCAGAGCTAAATCCTACCATCCTGAGGGTGTGACAATCTTATGCAGCCATAAGAGTTGGGACCACACAGGTATAACACACGCAGCAGAGCCTTGCTTGAAGGTACCCAGTTGTTAGAATAGTAACAGATTATCATGAGTGATAGACATGAGGGTAGCCCACCTAGGTGCCATAGGTATGATGCTGATTAGGACACCAGAGAATTTCACCATGCTATGATGACAAGCCAACAACAGATGAATCAGACACTACAGGCACTTACGACTAAGATAAGGGGGATGAATGCACCTGATAGATAGAATAGGGAACAAAGAGATGATAGGGGTGCTATGGTTAATCAGAGACCACAACAGACCCACTCTAGAATAGTGGATAGACCTAGACATCCTACATTTGTTCAAGAGGAACCAGAAGCACCAACAGAGGAGGAGGCAGGAAATTCCCCATTTGCAAATGTTTACATGGATACAAATGATGAGTGGGACTTATTACCTTCTCATGTACAAGAGAGGATGTCCTTTGATCATTTTTTCAGTTGAGGAGAGAGCATTACAGATTAGTTAGACTAAGACAGGAGGCCTAGAGTTCAATTTAGTGAGCTAAAGAAGGCTAGTGGCAAGCTTTCTTTGACCACTTTTGACGGTAGTGGCAAGATGATAGCTCAAGCTTGGGTTCATAAGCTTGACACCTTTTTAGCATTGAGACCAATGTCAGAGATAGAGGCCATCAAATACACCACTTTTTACTTGGATGGAGTAGCACATGATTGGTGGTACCATGGTATGGTAACACTTCAGCATAACCAGGTGATAGAGTACCAGGACTTTGTGGATAGATTGGTTGAGCGGTTTGATAGGAAAGATCCTGAGGTTTACTTTTGAGATCTAGCATAGTTGAGACAAACATGTAACTTAGACTCCTTCATTGGTGAGTTTCAGAGATTGGTAGTCATGGTGCCTAATATTTCTGAGCGTAGATTGGTAGTTCTCTTCATGGAGGGACTGACAAAACCATTGAGAGGTTGGATCAAAGCCTTTGATCCCCCTTCATTATAGGTAGCTATGAAGAAGGCACATAGTATGGAGATGGCAGCCCCATCCCATAAATTTAACTCTAAAGGTACTTCTTCATCTAGAGACCATAAGTGCTCCAACATAGATACAGAGAGTCCGGATTTCAACATAGATAAATCAGGTGTAAAGAATGATTCAAAGGCCAATCTAGCAGAACCACCTTTGGATCATGAGGTGCTTAATGATCTACACAAGAAGAAGATTTGCTTCTACTGCAAAGGTCCATATGATATACATCACGATTGTCCTTTGAGGCCTAAGGGCAAGGCGAATCGTGTGATGTGGGCATATTATGAGGATTCAGATTTAGAGGATTTCGAATAGCAAAATAGTTTTGAGGAGGCAGTGGCAGAGTTAGAGCTTCACATACAGGAGACACGCCTATCTAGCATTCAGTCGGATGAGTCATTTAGACTTCGTGGAGTTTTAGCAGGGCAGAAGGTCATCACCCTTCTTGATACAGGAGCCACACATAATTTCATAGATGCTAGATTTTTGGAGAAGCGTGGACTCACTACTGAATATTTTGAGGGCATTAGAGTTAAGGTAGCTGATGGTCACATTCTTTGGTGTGAGCGTATGATTAGAGACCTCCCATTGTGCTTGAACAACTACGAGTTCAAGGCTAATTATTATGTGGTGAACATGGGGGATATAGACTTAGTCTTGGGTATGAAGTGGCTTCATTCATTTGAGGAAGTTACTCTTCATCTTAAGGACATGGAGGTTCACTTTGATGTTGATGGGAAGATGCATATTCTTAAGGCAAATGAGGCAGCAGCTTCAGATATATATTTTTCATCGAATGGAGATGCTCATACAACATGACATGATAGAGTGCGATGATGAGTGCACATTGGCACCAACACAGGAGAGATATGAGGATGAGCTTGGTCTTGAGGTGAGTGCAGTTCAGGAGTTATCACATGTGGTAGGGACTCAGCTTTCTATTACAATCGGGTCACAGGTTGATGATGATATGACTATTTCTAGCCTTCACAATCCAGATTTAGATATTATTCAGGGAAGGAGTTTGCTTGAGTTGCTTGCTGATTTTCATTTATGGATTGGATGTTGGGGTGCTTATATTAGTACTAGGGATGGACATGGCATGGAGTTTGCATTGATTGACAGAAGGAAAGATCATGACTACATTTGGGATCCAGGTGGATTGATGGGTGTATCATTCAGTGATTGCTTGAGGGCAAGCAATTTTAGGAGGGGCGGATTGTCATGTCCCCTTTTGAGTTGACATGTTCAGAGTTGAGGATTAGCCTATTATGCGACCTTCGTAGGTTGATGGGATGGATAGAGGGTCTTGAGGGAGCTGGGCTTGCCTTATTGTTTGGGTTTTTTGGATATGAATTAAGGAAGATATTAGTATTTGATTGATTTAATCAAATATTAATTATTTGGTCTAATTAATAATTAATTATTAATTATTAAATAGTTGGTCTAATTTTAAGACCCTAATTCTAATTTAAGAATTGGTCTAATTTTAAGACCCAAGTTCTAATTTGAGGAATTCTAATTTAAGAAACCCAAGTTCTAATTTGAGGAAATCTAATTTTAGCAAGCACACCTTTAGAGGGTATAAGGGTTTCTCATGGGAGAGAGTTTGGATTAGCCATTGATTATTGATTATTGATTTTGAAGAATTCTTCTGTGAAGACTGAGCCAAGGGTTCCAAGATTCCATTGTAGTGGAGAACGTCAACTCTTCATTGTGTGCGATTTAGAGGTTGTGAGATATCAGCTGATTTATTGCCAAATTGAGAGATAGCTTCATACAGAAGTTATCATAGAGGTATACAAATTTGAGAGATAGCTTCACACAGAAGTTATCACAGTATTTCAGGTATTTCTTTATTTAGTTTTTGATCCAATAAGTTACACAGATATAGATCTTCTGTATTAGAATCATATATTCTTGAGATCAGGTTGTTCAGCTATCAGGGGTTGAAAATAGATAGGTTGTGCTTAATTGGCGGCCATACTAAGTCCGTACAGGTCTGTACAGATCTACTTAGACATTGACCTCAATAGACAGAGATCCCCAGTGACCGACATCGGCCGACTGAAGACCAACATCGGCAGAGAAGGACCTACAGTGACTGACATCAACATAATATCGACCGATGCCAGTGACTATGTGTTCAACATAGTAGGATGAGACTTCTAGATTCAGTGTCAATCTCTAGATTTGCAAAAGTATAGGGTTTCAAGACAGAATATTTCACGTTATCTTATTTGTATGACAGAGACTCAATTGTGTAATCGTCTAGAAGAACAAGTGATAAGATCTTTGATTTTCTATTGAGAGATTATATTATGAGTTATTTATTCATATTTGAAATTATTTTGGCAAAAAGTGTATCTTTGTTCAGAGCTATTTGTGTTTAGATATTCCCTACTGAAAGGGGATATTACAGGTAAGGCAAAAAAGATAGGTGTTGTTGGTCTTTATTTCAAATATTATGACAAATTTCCAATTTCATTTGAACATGAACTTAACCAATGTATGACATGAATTATCATAAGATCAAATCTTACCACACATTAAGTGAATAACTAAGGATAGCATGACATACTACAAATAAGGACCAAGTTTACTTTAAAGATTCACCCCTGCAAGCAAACAACATTAACACATATGAAATAAAGGTAAAGAAAATGAAGTAAGCCTTATAACTTTAAACTAATATAGAATTAACATAAATTAGAAACTTTTCACTTAAATATACACATCCATAATTCACTAAGACCATTCAAATCTTATAATAAGACCAAACAAATGAAAAAGAAGCCATGATAGCAATTCACATAATCAAATATGGAAACACTTTACATAAATCCTTGCTTATATTAATTTGCTCAAAATTTAAAGAATATTTTTAGCTCAAAAACACCCTTCCTTTTACAATTTACAACACCCCTTTATATATACAATTCATGAGGTATGTTGGTTAATCATGTCAAGTGTTAAGGACAACTATCCTTTTACAATCCTTCTAGTAAATTTTAGACATTCTAAAGTGACTAACCTATAGGCAATGTATTTTAGAAGTTGTACATGCCTTTACAAAAATAATATTCTATTTTCAAAATATACAATGTCTTTATATAATAGAATATCTTGAGTCAATTGGCTTGACTTTTAGACCCCTATACTACTATAATCTTTTACCTTCCCTATAGGATCTTCATTCTATAATGCTTCTCATTGATAATTTGGAGGTCAATAATAGGCCTCATGATGAGTTCCTTTTCTTAGTCCTCTATGCTCTTGAGATCCTTCTTGGCTCTTTCTAATGCTTGCTTGATACTTTTGGCATATCCTATCTTCTCCTCAAATGACAAAAAAATCCCATGACCTTCTTATTATCAGCCCCTATCTTCCCTTTTCCTTGATTTTTTACTTCTTGAATGAATTAAGTAGTTATATGCTTGAAATTATCATCTATTATTAGACCCAAGGGACTAAGTGTGGTGGGATCTTTGATCAGGTTATCTAATATGTGTAGCATTTTATCTTCTATTAATTTGAGGTCCCTAGAAATGTCTTCCATTTGCTTGGACAAACTATTAAAGGCCTTGATATTATCCACTAATATAGCCATATCCATATTAAGGTGGGATAGGCTGATTGTTCTAGATTTTGGGACATTATTCTTGGTTAAATATTTGATCAAGCCTTTCACTTGATAACTTGAAGCCTACCATTAGCCAATTTGGCATGTAGTCATAGTCCTTTGTTTATTCACTACCTTTTACCTAGTCCTGATTAATTTTAAATAATTGAACAAATCAACCATGATGTCTACAAATTATTGGAACCTATCCTCTAGGATTGAAAAGATAGATTGTCCTTTCAAATTCTTATTCTATTGCATGATGTATTTAATCATTTTTTTCAATTGCTTTGACTGATCCTAAGCCATTTCAAGAACATTTTATTCAAATATTGGGCCCTCACTAGGTTTTTCTCCTCCAACTGGAGTCAATCCAATAAAAGGTTCTACCTTTTGGAAAGTGAACTCCTTTCCACCAACCATGGCCTTCTTCTCAATTACCCTATATGAAATGGTAGTTATTGGGTCAATTTTGATACCAACTAAATATTATGTCACATTTGGAGATAGGGTATCCATATATGTTTAAATTCACTCTCATGGATCAGTCATCCATTTATCCTCTTCCTTTTGCAAGGAAACTATTTGTGGCTTAACCTCTTCATGAACTAGGATATTGATTTCCCTCATCATTACCCAAGGATGTTTTGTAGTAGGTACTTTCTAAAACTTACCATATATGAACCATTATGGAATGATTAGACCATGAATACAATTCTCTTCACTAAAGTTACTGACCTCACTCAAAGGATGAGTGAAAATCACCTTGGGTTTCTTAGATTTCATTGTACTAATAACTAATTTAGCTTTTCTTTTAGGGGTGTCTATAAGAACTAGATCTAACATTTCATTCCCCTTATCTTCATGTATTTCCTTTATTTCTTCATTTTTAGACTCATAGGCTTGTGAAAAAATTATGAGGGCATCTTCAATGGTCTCATTTAGGTTCAACGCTACATGTGAACCTCCTCTATTGGTGATCTTTGTTCATCTTCTTGGATTGAAGAGGATGTTATTTCACTAGGCCTTCTCTCTTATAGCCTATGTTAAACTTGTGCCTTAGGTCTGGACACTATTTTTATCTAGCCTGGTGGAGGTCTAGAAGGTGCACCACTCAACAAATGGTAATACCTTGTTCCCAATTTCCATCTATCATCTCTTCCTTTTTTATCCCTCTGCATCTTAGATTCAACATTGATGTTGTGAATTTTAAATCTAATGGTAACCTTAGAGAATGAAGAGGATTTTGCATATATGGGGTCAAAATGACCAAGCTAGTGATGATAAAGGACATTGATTCCTTTAGCTTTTAAATGTTCTTTAACTCTTCCATATGGATCCCTTTGCATTAGTTCATTAATTTCCATATTGAAAAAGGTCTTGTGTTTGGAGGCTACCTCAATATTATCCCATAATGAAAACATAGTTCTAACAATAGTTATGGGGAGGGTGTGGATCAATTCCTTCCTTTTGGTCCTATAAATACCATATATACCATTGCATATTTTATAACCCACTTCTTGCTATGCTAACTTGATTGGCACATGGATTGGTAATATGAGGGGAGTGCAATGGGTTCCCTCAATTTTAATGATTATACAATCAAGACATAGCTATATGTCCCCCATGACCTCAATTGACCTTTTGACCAAGGGGTTGATATTCGACATTGGATTCCTAGTTATGGCCTTTGTTAGGGATGGATAAACATAGTCACCAATCAAGTGGTTGTGGTTGCTATACTTAAAGATATACAACTTGGAGTAATATTAGGAGATATTTTGTGTCCTATCAGGTGACCATTCCCTAAGGTTGGGAATCTTAGTTGTAGCAAGGAGGGTATCCAAAAGGTATGACATCATTTGTAATTGAGTCTTACTCTTCTTAATTACAAAAAATTATTTACTCAAATAGGTGATGATTACTTCACCAAGAGGAGGGGTGACTTGCTTTTACATCATGAAATAGACTAAGGGAACCCAAATTTTATCTACATATGTAGTGTTTGAGTTCCCACACAATCAGTTCATCATTGTCATAATCATTCTTATTTTAGGTCTAAATTTACTACTAGAGATTTATTATTTAAGTAAAAAAACACTTGGTTTCCAAAATATAGCCATAAGGAAAGGATTATGTTCAAATCATTATCTTTGGCCTAATTATTGATTGTGGTCAGGTCTACTTGGGGATTAGGAAATTTTTAATAATTTTTAAAAGCTATGGGAGAGATGTAAGCAATTTTGTTGAAACTAACCTCATAAACAATCATGCCCTTATCTATTTTGCCATATTTAAAAATATGAGAGAGAATGGCTATATAATTTAGTCTCTCAAGTTTTGGTGTATCATAATCAAGACCCATTATTTTAATGGTGACTATGTCATAGTAGAGCCTCCTTGTATACATGTTCTTCTCCTCTTTTCTTGTGATGGGCTACTAGTTCTCAATGGTCCAAAACAAGCTCAACCAATTATTGTCCCCTATGATTAGAGATGTGACATTGAATTATGTGTCTTTAAAAGTCCTCCCTTATACATCTAAATTCAAATATCACTTTACATATTCCCTTGAAATGTGTTTTTAGGCTACCAAGGATGTGAATTTGTTTAATTGCTCACTAGTGGTCTACAATTCAATTTTAGATCGAATTATCCTTGCACAAATGACAATCTAATCTTCCTCAACTTTATTACAGTGAGCACATGGTTGAATTAGGGTTTTTTTTAATTTATACATATTTTATAAAGGTTTTTATAATGCTTTAATGGCATCATCTAGTTAAAATGGTGAGTTTCATGCCTTAGATTTTATTTAGATCAAGTATTTATACCTTTGCAACATTTTGGGTCCACAAAATATTCAAATCTATCATGTTTGGTAGATGTGTCATTTATGTGGCATCTCCATGACGTGATACTCATTAATATTTTAAAATATGACCATTTAATTGCTTTTGGACATGTGTCAATATTTAATTGGTTCTAAGCCCTTTGAAAATTCTACCTTATTTTGCACTGTTGGATCTATTTTCTTAGATCAACTAGATTTATTGATCTTGATTTAAGAAATTGAATATCATTGGTTGCATTTTATATTCTCCATGATTGTGACACTTATCAATTTTTCATTCATCTTGATCTTTATTTGAATGTTAAACTTGATCTCATACCATCAGATCATCTCTATCTAGATGAATATGCTATGTTAATCATAATCGATTGGATCATGTTTCCTACTCCATAGACCATTGATTGGAATATGCATAGTCATCCACATACCATTGATCTTTTAAAGATGATGAATATTTAATTTTTAGCTTACGTTTATGCCACTTGTTATCTCTATAATCATTCTTAGGACTTTTAACCTTTCAACCTTCATCATGTGCCATTAGATCTTGTTTGGATAGATCAACAAGCTCTATTAGATCTCAATATAAGAGGTAGAGTACCATTGGCCACTCAATGTTATTCTAATAATTTTTTAAACTTATCACCTTCTTTCTTATCTTGAGGTATTTGAATTATCAACATTGATCTCATACCATCAGATCATATTTAGTCAATCAATAGTGCTCCATCGGATCATCTTTTGTTACACACCACTAGATATTTAGCATGGTTCCCATGATGGTGACACTTGTCACCCTCTCTCTTATTTTATGGATCCATTCAAGTCTTGACTTAACATGCACCATTAGATCAATATTTCCAAATTAAATATGTACTATTGATTATGTGATCAATAAAACAAAACTAAGTCAAGCTTAGGGAATATAGGGAACTTAAGTTAAATATTTTAGACTAATGTTTTATTCATATTGATAAACATGATAAAACCTTAGGATACAATTTTTAGGCTAATTTATAAAACTAATTAAAGGGACCCCATGAATGATAAGATACAAGTCATAAAGTCTTAGCATAGGTTTTTTATTATATTCATAAATACAATCAAACTTTAGGATAAGGCTTTATGAATTGTCTAAGATATAAAAAAAGGGACCCTAAATTATTTAGACCATATGGAGATAAAAGGGACAAAGGGGGCTTGAGATATAAAGGGATCAAGCATAATATTTTTAGACTAAGGTTTGATCATGTTGAAAAATATGACTAAGCTTTAAGATAAAAATTAAACTAAGTCCATGACATACATAATTACTCCTACATAAATTTGAATTTGATTTAGGACTTAGGCTAGGGAAATTTGATTAAGGGTTTAAACGTGGTTCAAATGTATATTTAATTAGGTTTGATAGACCAAGGGTTATTAAAAGATAAATTTAACATTGAATTAGAAAACCCTAAGCATGTTCATTCCCAAACGAAATTCCATTAGACCTATAATACTAAAACATATGCAACAATCATTATCAACATTAAAAGGGTTAAAATAATGATCATTTGAAAATATGTCAATTAATCCAAATGAGAACCAGGGGTGGATGGTTTTCAAATAAATATAATGTGCAAACAAGCTAATGGTATTATGATCAAGTGATTTTTCAACTTTAAGGTACAAATTTTCATAATTTAAAATAGTCCCCCCCATTTTTCATAAATAGGGGTATGTTGACCTCAAAAAATGGTGACTTATGGGGGAACATAATAATATGTTATAATTTAGAGACTCTAGTTTAGACTAATAATTAGTTTACTTATTCCACTTGATTAGGCACCATTATTAAGACCAATTCATGGTTAGAATAAGTCTTGGACATGTAGAATTAGGATCAAACATCAAAACATAGCCATGTTGTGTGTGTGATTTGATTGCAATTACTTATTACCATAGGATTTAGAGAACATCTTATAGACTCATGACCTTAACCATTACATTTACTTATAATGTATTTAGATGTTCATTAAGAATCACGATTTATCTCATGGAAGGCTTGGACATTTCTATACTACCATCCAAGCATCCATAGCCCTGATAGAGATACATTTTACTCCACTCAAGTCCTTGATCCATTACCAACCAGGCATCCATATCCCTAATGGAGATCACCAAAATCACCTTTACTTACAAATCTTTTTAATTTTTCAATAAATATCTTATTTTTGTATTTTTCAAATCATTTTGACATTTTAGTAAAGGTTAGGAACTAGATTGTCTAAGTTTTAGGATTTGGTCAAATGTTTGATCTTTAGACAATTATCCTTGGTTGTAAACTTTGTCTCAAATAATTAATGTTTTAAAAGTGCAAACATGACTTTGTCCTAATAACTCAATCTTTCACCCTATATGTGATATCCTTCATAGAACCAAACATAGATCAAAACAAGGCTTGAAATCTCAAGGAATAATTAGACTACTTATTAATCTTTACCAATTTCTGTAAACTATAACATCAAGCTCACATTTCAATAATCCATGATAAACCAATGTTGATGGGCCATACTTTCATTCCTAAATTATGAGTTTTTTTTAGCAATCCTATGAATCTTGCACTGAGGGCTATCTAGAACAGACTTATTAAAATCAAGGAACAAATCAAAGGAAAAGGAAACACACCAAAAAAGAAAAGAAAAGAAACAAAAATAAAAAAATATATATAAAAACACTATTTACAAACAAGGGACATGAATAAAATAAGAAGGAAACTAATCTAGCCTACCTACACTAACTCTAACTAGTCTTATAGTTCATTCCATGAAGACTTTAGATGGGACAATAAGAAATTAATACTTTAGGTATTGGCCATTGGTTGGTGGTGTGAACTCTACTCCTTTTAATTATTTTAGTTTGAAAGTGTTATCTCTTTAGGTCTCAACTATATGATATCAGCCAATCCAAAAAGATGTGAACTTCCCATGTTTTCCTTTCAATAATGAGGCTTTATCCTAAAGAAGAACTAGGTCTCCTTGTCTAAACACTTTTATCTTTAAATGGTTATCAAACCACCTCTTCATTTTGGTTTGATGCCTATTAAAATTGGAAAAATCTTCCTTTCTTGCATCTTCCATCTGTATAATTTCAAGCAACCTTGAACATGCAAATTCTTGATCATCCTCTATATAATCTTACACTTATATGTTGGTAGCCTGAGTGTTATGGGAAATATAGGTTCTTGACCATATACTAGAAAGAATGGTAATGTAATAATAGCTTGATTGATTATATTTATATATTACCAAAGGGCATATTTAAGTAGATTATGATATATTTTTGGTTTATCACCTGTAGACTTCTTTATGGCTTTCATCAAGTTCTCATTTGTTGATTCAGATACTCCATTACCTTGAGGGTAATGGTTTGATGAGAAATTTAGAATAATATTGTTGTCATATGCCCACTCAATCATCTCAATGGAAACAAATTCAAAGCCATTATCATGGACTATAGATACTAGGGTGCCAAACCTTATGCATATGTTTTCTTATAGGAATTTGATCACTTCTTTAGTCCTACACTACTTGGTTACCACTGCTTTAGTCCATATTATGTAGTAGTTAGTAGTAGTTAGAACATATTTGTGACCATTTAATGAATTGGGGCTGATGAGCCCCATAAAATATAGTTCCCTTTGGGTAAATGGTTTATCAATCATCACTGGTTTTAATGGCATGGCTGCCTTGGGATATTTAGTGTTGAAGATTTGACATGAGTGGCATTCTCTAAAATGATTTTGAGCATAATTGAAGATTATAGTCAAATAATAACTAGATATAAGGATATTTTAGTTTTTATTCCCTCCATATGGATGTCCACTTCCTATCTTCTCATGGAAAGTGCTCAATAGTTTAGCTACCACTTCTTTGGAAACACATCTTAGGTAGATGCCTTCAAAGTTCTTTCTATACATTAATCCATACTTGATCAAGAAATGGGTTGAATTGATCCTCAAAGATCTCTTTTTATATCTAATTAATCCTATAGGATAATATCCATTGATAATCTAATGGATAATATGATCATACTAATCATTAGGTTGAAAACTTTGTTGATCAACCTGCATAACACTCAAATTGGGGTTAGTATTAGCAATTAACTAAAATAAACCTTGACATCTTACAAACTTGGTAGTCTTTGTATTTAGGTCATACTATTGAATAAAATATACCTACTTACCTCTTATCACTCAAATTTCACATTAACTTCACATTAGCTTAGTGGCAGGGTCATGTAGTATTTCATGTACCTTATTTATAAGGATATAATGCCTAAATTTATTCATTGACTTGACTAAAGTAAATGCTTGTTTGCCAATAATAGAATATTTAAACTCAAAATATTTAAGGTTAGTACTCATGAAAGTAATGGAGTGATCACACTTATCTATCTTCTAAGTTATAATAACAAGTATTATATGATCATAGGCAAAGAAATAAGGATATAAATCTTTAGTGAAATCTAGACTTATCAGCATAGGAGCTTGTCCAATTTCCTCTTTGATGTCTTTAAAAGATTTTTTGGTATCATCATTATATGTAATATTGACATATTTATTCAACATGTCATTTGATAACTTCACAATCTCTACAAAACCAGAAATGAACTTTCTCATAAAGTTGATTTTACCAAAGAAAGACTTTAGTTCTTTCCTACTGTTAGGAGGTTCTATCTTTGATATTGAATTTACTCTATCTGTGTCTATGGAAATCCCCTCCTTGGTTATGAAATGTTATAATATATTTACCTTAGTTACATGAAATATTCTCTTCTTATGGTTGAGAGAAATTACATACCTTTTGCATCTTTCAAATACTTGTTACAAGTGCATGATATCATATGCCCTATTATTTGGAAAAATAGTTAAGTCATCCATGTATATAATAATACACTTATCTATGAGGCCTTGAAATATATGGTCCATTTCTCTTTGAAATTTTTCACTTGCATTGATTAATCCAAAGGTCATTTTTTTATAGGAAAAAGTGCCCCAATTAGTAGAAAATATAGTCTTTATCATGTCTTCCTTGTTCACTAGTACCTGATCATACCCTAAAAATCCATTAAGAAAGGACATCATAATAGAATGAGAAACAATTTGGATAACTTAGTCAAGAGAAATTATGGGATACTTATCTTTTTTAGATGCTCTATTCATATTTTTAAAGTCAATGCATAGTTTATTTTCACCATTTTTGTTCCTGACTGGTACTAAGTTAGCTACCCATATGGAGTGTCTAATGGGAAACACTATCTTAGAATTTAGTAACTTTTTTACCTCTTTGTATTTCATTGGTTCTAAGATAGGTTTGAATGTCCTTTTTTTTGGCCTAAATGGCTTGTATTATTCCTTTATAGGTATGGTGTGGGTTATGACCTTAGGATCAAAAATATTCAAGTCATCACAAGACCATGTTATTACATCTTTATACTTGGTCGTAGATCTTTGGCTCTCTTGGTTTCAATGCTTGTGCATGTTGTACCATTGTTCACCAGCTAAGGTTGACCTTGGGAACCCAATTCAATTACATTTTAGTCCTTCCCATTTATTTTGGGAACCTTGATAGCCTCAATGAGTTTGTTTGAATCAAATACTCTCTCTAAGGCTATCATTCCTCTAGGAACTTTATTGTCACTCAATTGGATGACCTTTTTATCAAGATTGCCTTTAATGTTGTCATCATCAATGGTATTTTCATTATTCTCATCAATGATGTGATCCTCAAATACACTTGAGCTAGTCATGAAGTCTATGATCTATTGATCATCATTAGATACTTACAAATGGTTAACATTATATAGCACTAAGGGACATGGAACTAATTCAATGGTAAGGCTTTGTAACTTGAAACTTTGATTGGGCATAAGATTGGATACAATTGAAGCAAGAACATTAGTAACCTTATTTTACTCCCTAAGGATTGACATAATGTTGAAATCATCAAAACAATCAATTAAGTCTCATACTCTAAACTTATACTTCTTGATATATGATAATTTGCATTGATATCTACTGTTGACCTGATTAACTACTAGTTTTGAATCATCAAAGACTAATATTTCCTTGACCTTGTGCATGATTTCAAATTATAATCTAAGAATAAGTGTTTAACACTTAACTAAATTATTGGTGCATGGGAATTAGAGTTTTTAAGAGGCATTGTATTCTTTCCCAATGGGGTTGATTAAAAACACTCTTACTACCAGAACCTGATTTACATCTAACACCATCAAAAAACAACTTCCATAATCCAAGCATAGCATGAGATGTTTTGGAGTTACATATATTTTGGGTGTTAAGAGTGTAAACAAGGAGATCTGATTTAACCATGTTGACCCACTCATTGGTTTTACTATACTTGGTGATCATATGTTTCATCTTAAGCTCCCTCTATATCTTAATCTAATTAGGAACTCTTTCTTAGGGTAACCACATGTGTTAATAGTTAGTAGACATGTAACCATTTAATAATCTAGTATAGTCTTTACTTAGTAGAATTCCATAAGCATTAAAGATGTCTACCACATGGATGTCAATGAACTATTGAATACTTGGTATAAAAGAATTTGTATGTGAACATTCAATAACTCACCAATTACATTGACTCTTGATTTATCCAATTGCATCACAACCCTATCAAATTTAATTGGAGTCAAACCTAAATGATCATAAATACCTTTAGCCATGATGTTATTAAAAGCACCTAAATATAGCAAACAATTATGCAAATTATTACCAAAGATCCTGATTGTAAGAAAGAAAGGTGGAATATTTACCTTACTTTTGTGTATTGCAATGTTAGTATGTGAATCCTTTTGAGATGTACCAAGATTCTTAGACAAAAAATCCAATAACAAATCCCTTTGCTCAGTAATCTGATTCAATTCATGCAAATTAATGTTATCTTTGGTATTTGTCATGTCTTCTACTATATTATATCTAGTCCTATTAAAAGAATTAGATGTATTAGCATTGGATTTAGAGGTACTTCCCTTAGGAGGATTTGAATTATTATCTAACATAGCATCAAGAGGAATGTCAAAATTATTTGGTGGAGCCAAGGTAGTCAAAGGTTATTTCTTCTCCCTATTTCTTAGAGGATAAGTCTTCTTTAGCTATTGCTAAAAATCATGAATCTCCTCAAGGATATCCTCAGGATCATTCTCTTATTGAAATAGGAACTCAAATGTTTCCACTATGAGAGCTGAATCAGAAGATTTAGATGACCTAGAAGAACATGAGGTACCTTCACCATTATCTTTAATAGGTATAACTTAAAAAATATCTAACTCTTCTTGAAAAGCTTCAAAATCATTACAAAATTATAGACAATCTAATTCACCATGTTTTGAAGTACAATGAACTCTATAATAGTCAGGCAAAGCTACATCACTAAGATTTATACCAAGCACATTCTTATTAACATATGAATCATGGTTGTGGTTATGTTTGTTTTTATTTTTGAATCTATATGAAGGCATATTGAATATTTGGAAGTAGAATTTTCTATTATAGGTTTCCCCAATATTGCCAACTTGATTTTATAGTTGAAGTAAATCAATCCTTAGATTTTGAACCATCTTTAAGATAAAATCATTCTCATTCTTAGGTTCCTTAGAATTTTACACTTGGTTATTACTAATATTTTTAGTCATCAAATCCCTCTGGTCTTCTGGATGAGATATGCTTGCAATATTTTTTAGGAATCCCAAGTTTTGACCAAGGTGTGCATGGTTGAAAGGAAATTGGTTTAGAATTGGAAGCTGATTTAAGGTAGACATATTTTGATTAGCATTAGGAATTAAATTAAGAACAATGAAATTTGGATTAATGTTTGGAATATTTTATGCCCTTAGGCCTTGTGGTTGAATTTAGTCATTAATGATCACAACTTTAGCATAAGATAGTGCTAGTGTATTAATGACCTAAATAGATATTTTAAGAAACATAGAAGTCATGGGATCTAGGGCATATTTGTAAATCTCTAAGGCTAAATATTCATTAGGACTTAAAGTAGCTATGATTCTGCTAAACATTTTATGGAACCTAGCATCGAAGGTTCTTATGGGATCATTTGAGTCTCTTTTGAATGTGGTAAATTATTGGTAAAGAACACATGGACTAATGATTTTTCCAAATTAGTCTACGAAATAATTATTAAAATCATTCTAGCAAGATATGTATTTTTTAGGAAGGTTTAGGAACCATTCATATGCATCATCTTTGAAAGAAAATGGAAATAATTTGCATACTACATCCTCATGAATAACATTCCAAAGTCTTAAAGCAACTTTATTATTTTTAATGTGTTATTTAAAAATTACAACACCATTAGGACTAAAAGTACACAAATAATTTTTAGGATTTTGGGGAAGGTTATGTCTCACACTTGGTACATTTATTGAAGAACCACCTAGCCAAGCCATACCTTGATAAGGATTCAACACAAGAGCACCCTAAACTAGTGAAGTTTGTTGAGACTTTAAAATTCTACATTTACCTTTATCTCACCTAGTTTTCCAATTAACTTATAATAAAAGAAGAGGAAACTTTGTCATTGAATATGATTTGGTCCTTATCTTTAGCAATTTCAACCTAAAGGCTTTGAACCTTGTTTGAAATACAATGTGTAAATCTTATCTTTGAAAAGAATGATGATCAAACTTGCACATTAAGAATTTTTTTGACAAATTTGTATATATAATGACAAAGGATATCAATCTTTAACTAAATTATCTCAAAGACATGTCTAAATACATAAGTATGAATGATATTTACACATTTCAAGCTCAGATAAAATCAAATTTTCAAAAGTCTAATCAATATTTGAATAAAAATGATATTAATAACATCAAACACCTTGGATTCATATATCCTAAGTTATCTTGACAATAATTTGTCATATATCTTTAAAGAATATCTATCTTTGTCTAAATAACCATAAAGACTGGTATTAAACCTTTAAAATCAATGATCTTCACACAAATATGCTAAAATAAACACAAATATGAAAATAATACATCAATATCTAAACATAATTCACCAAAATTAGTAAAGATACATCAAATTTATAAAGATCTAACTAGGCCCTACTTCTAACACCAATAAAATGCATTCCTTATTGATGCCTAAAAGTGTATCATAGGTGGTTCTTAGTGTTTAAGAAACACTATTCATTTTAAAATTTATATAATCCAATTCATGAGTTGCAGGTTGTGATAATCCCATTATCTTTAGTGGAATAGAGGCAAAATAAGTGGATTGTTTCACAAATTTTTATTAGTTGGTCGTTGGGAACCACCATGGCCTGATAGTTTATCTTTGATTTTGAAGATGACATGTGCTATTTAAAGTGAATTATTCTCAAAACCTAAGTCTAAAGATAAAATAAGGTGAGTATTCACAATGAAATTGATTTAAGGTGACCTGATAAAAATGAACAAAAGGGTAAGGTAGAAAAGAGAAGTGTTGTTGATCTTTATTTCAAACATTATGACAAAGTTCCAATTTCACCTAAACATGCATTTAACCAATGTATGACATGAATTATCATAAGATAAAATCCTACCACACATTATGAAAACATCTAAGGATAACATGAAATAGTGTAAATAATGATGACGTTCACTTTAAAGATTCACACTTATAAGCAAACAACATTAGCACATATTCAATAAAGGTAAAGAAAATGAATTAAGCCTTATAAATTTCAACCAATCTATCATTATCATAAATTATCAACTCTACACTTAGATATACACATCTATAATTCACCAGGACCATTCAAATCTAAGAATAAGACCAAACAAATAAGAGATACGCCATGTATTTTAGTGAATTTTAGCTTATATTTCAAAAAGTGAAGAAGAAAAAACTAAATATCGGTATGGTTGAAAAACCTATTTGTTTATGTTCATGTTGAATATTAGGATTATAAAGATATCCTCTTTCACTTGGGAAGATGACCTGTAAATAAGACAACACTAAAGTAAACGATAGATTATATAGATAGTTGAGTGGATTACCTGGCATTATCTAGATCCTTAAAGTAAGACCTTCCTTGGGGGATATCAATCCACATGTTTTAAACAATTAAGTTTATAAATAGATTATAAATTACTTGCATCAATAATAAAAAGGTACTAAAATTAAATATGATAAATTCTTGCTAAATAAATAGACTAGAAATGACTAATATAGTAATAAGTAAATCAATACTAGTGCTAAATGGCTCAGGTTTGTTTCAAAAAGTTAGGTAGAGGTCTATGAACATGCAATGACATAGAGAATACAATTTATTTTGGGGTAAGAAGGTGAAAATAACTTTTTATTATTTCCTACCATAGTGACCATCCATGGTTGATGTGACCATTAGTGGTTAAGGTGATCATTGGTAGTCAAGATGACCATTGGTGATTGGACAAATCATTAGTAGTTGAGACAACCATTGATGGTTACTATGTGTAGGTTTGGGTTGGTAAATTACTGTTTATGGGGTCACAAATTTGGAATATAAGAGATGGATTGGTGCTTGGTTGAGTGCAAAAGGAAAATAAATTAATTAGATATTGGAAAACAAATACTTATCTTATAAGAGGCTAATTAGGTGGATGCTTGAGGTTAGTTGACTCATTTGTGGAGTCTAAAATGATTCTAGTAGAGTAATAGTACTTGATGTTTTTATAGAGTGGTAGTGGTAAGTTGTCTCTCTAACATGATTGATAGATGGCTAGATTGTTGATGATGATTGACCTACAAAATAAAGGAACTCTATATTCATAATCTCTTGATAAAAATTATAGATGGATTTCACCTCCCTGCTCCTTTCTTCTTATAGGCAAGGCAAACTAGTTAAAACAAGACATTAACTATGCCTTCTAGTCATAACTCACACATGTAATGGCTTACATAAACATTTAGACAAGTTATATTTATAAAATCAAGGTGGGTGGATTGCATGTTATTGGGTAAGGAGGTACACCCTAACCATCGATGGTCAAGGTGACCATCGATTGTCATTCTGATATTGGTGTTTGAGGGTGAAGGTAAAAAAGTGGGTAAAAGCTAGGTTAAGTTGTTGATCAAGATATCCATGGTTAGACTCAATTAGGGGTTGAAGGGTTAGATTAGTCTTAAGGGGGTCTTAGGACAATCTAAAGGGAATTATGACATTTAGAATCATAGTGTGCATATTTTGGTGTCTACATTTGACCCATTTTTATTATGTATCTTTTAATTAAGAAGATATCAAACAAAAATGGATTGCTAGTCATAGGTCAGGTTGCCTCGAGTATGGGAGGAGGTGTTCCCCCTTAAATTGGGAGTTGATGAGGTAAGATAATATTAGGTATGGATTTGATAAGGTAGATGAAGTTGATGACAAAGGTGAATGTCATGAAGGTGGGTGATAGGGTGGGAAATGAATCTCAAACAATCACATAAAGTGTGACAAAAAGAGTGATATCTAAGATTATGCATTGACTAGGTTACCATAGTTGGTAAAAATAAAGGTCAGTGTTAGAAGGATAAGTGATAAGTGGACTACATGATCATAATTAGGTATGGTATCTGGGTAGATTTGTAAACACAAGTATCCTAAGAGATGTCTATATTTTGGTAGGTATTCAAGGTAGGAAGTAATCCCAAGAAAACACAAACTAGTCAAGTATCATAGGTATTTGAGGTAGGAAGCACTCCTAAGAAGACATAAGTGGGTAAGGTAAGTGTGAGGTGGTAAAAGTTTGAAAGTGTCAACATGGTAGTTTTTTTGCTATAATAAAAAGGACAAGGTAAAATTCATCACAAAACACATGCTAGTTGGGCCTACGTGGACCAATAGTGAGAGGATGAGGTGGTTGAGGTGGTTAGAAAAGGTAGTCTCTATAGGTGGGTTATTGATTTGGTAATGTTGAGAAAAAAGGGTCTACTTAGGGGTGAGAGCAAAAAGTGAGATTCCTGACCATTAATGTTTAGGGTGCCCAAGGGTGAACATTGACATTCACCCTCACCATCAATGGTCTCAGTGAAAAGCCTAAAAGCTTAGTGGTTAAAAGTGAAATGTGAATGTTATTTAAATCACTTTCGTCTTTAGCTTTAGAGATCTAGCACTTGGTTATTTTAGGCAAAAAGAGTGTTGATAGTGACCTTTGAGGTGGACCTACTGAGTGAGAGGACATAGGGGACCAATAAGGATGTAGGGAGCATGTGCATGTGGATGAATATGGGTGGTTGTATGTCTTACTCCTCAATGGTGGTCATAGAATGAGGTAAGGGTGCTTCAAAATTGGTAATGTAACTTGAGTTATTGCAAGTGCATTTGGGTTTGAGGGTGGTGCATTAAATGTTTGGGTTATGCCTTAGTTAGGGTTTTTATAAATTTGGTTAAATTTGAAGTTGATTTGGATATATTAAATGGGTGGGTAGGTGGGTAAGGTGGGTAGGTAAGTAATGGTGGAAAAGTAGGAGGTTTTGGCTATTATTTGGTTAGTTATGGAGTAGGGTAAGTTTTGGGTGTTCTACTTAGAGAACACTGACATTAAACATTGACATTCGAGCTCAATTATCAATAGTTGACATCCTTAGTAAAATATATGTCTAACCATTGGCTGCCACCATGACCATTGAAAATCACCTAGTAAAAAAGATAGGTTTTGAAAAATGTTTTAAAAGATAAGTAAAACTAGATGTTAGTTTCTAGGTATAGACTAACCTTGTATGTTAGAGGGTTAAGATAGGTAGATTGGGTAGAGAAATAGGTCATTATGTAAAGTTAAAGGGTAAGGTAAGGTAGGTGTTGGTAGGAAATAATCATTTATGTGACTAAGCTATATTTTTAAATGAATTATTTCAAGATAGGGAGAAAATAGAGATGTGTAATCAAGTTTTTCTCATCTTCACAGAGATCTACTAGGGGATGACCCCAGCTAACTGGACCCATATGGAGGAGGTTGGGTTGGTGGTGATGAGTCATTATTAACACATGCCTTGGGATGTGTCCATGATCATAACACTCATTAAAATATGGGACACAAATATGAACACCTTCTTACTATTAATCGATGAAATGATGATCTTGTTAGAGGATGTACATACGATCACATGGATGCCTCTCTAAGGTGATTTGATCTAGCACATAAAGTGAGATGAGTGGGAGGATCACATTGAGATATTGGATGGAGATGATAGTGAATGGGGTAGATGGAATGATAGTGGGCTTAGATATAACATGTTGTACCAAAGGGCTCTAGGCAAGAGGAGACTTATGATGATTCTTAGGATGATTGTCTCATGTTTTGCTCTTCCTAACTTAAGTAGTGGGATATTTTAATACTTACTACTAAGGGTGCTAGTTGAGTTGTTATTGGGGTAGATTATATTCATCTAGGTACCTATTCTCCTAGTGTAGATATACATGGAGTTGTGGGGATTCAGAGTCCATAAAAGATATGGCATCAGTGTTGGTCTTGTTCTACACTATTGGGCCTATGAGCACATCTAGGTGTTGGGGCCAGTGGGGCTACTGTGGATGAGATACACTTAGATAGAGTTATTGGCTGGATTTATATGGTGGAGAGATGACTTAAACACCTCAAGTGTAGAAGGATGAGCCCATGATGTGGATTGGTTCAAGGGTACATTGGGTGCACTAGTGATTTAAAATATTACCTAGAGACCATATGTTCAATTTTTAATATGGCCTGGCTACAAGAGGTAGACCTTATCTCTATAGAGTTATAAATGGATATTTGATAGGTGAGATGAAGAGGTGGAGATTATCTTCTTTGATAGGGTACGTAGATAATTTAGCCTAGTTTAGGGTATTATAGGCACCTTCTTGAGATATAGGTGTGAACACTCAGAGATTCTAATGCTAGATCCACATCTTGTACTAACTTTGTTATATTATGAGGAGCTACCATCCAAGCCATAAATAAACAATGCTAGATTCATAGATGGGTAAATGGCATGGTACTAGGCATTGTATGTAGCTATAGACATTGGTGATGGTGATGATGGTGTAGAGTTGATGGCTATGGACTTAGTTGGGAGAGGGGACTAGAGGGAAATAATATAGGGGTTGGCCCTAATGGATAGGTAGGAGTGGCATTAACCCCTACATAGGCATAGGTTATAGTGTTATATGGGTAGGTGGCTACCTTATAAGGTCATATTTCTATTCTATAAGGGAAGTTAGCCACTATGATAGGTGAGAGGGACCATGTTAGGGCTGCACTAGTTCAGTCACCCAAGAGTGAGATTCTCTAAGACAGGGTAAAGGGGTAGTAATAGTACCAGTAGGTCTAGTGGGGATGATTGATATGAAGAGTTACATAGCCATTATATAGTATTTGTGGTATTATGAGTTGATAGTCTTCACCCATTATCGTGTAGAGCCCTGATGGGGTGAGTACAAAGTTAGCTTGGTAGGTGGTGCTAGTGTGGCAAACCAGGTCAGTGGGCTACATCTATAGCTAGATAGACAAGTGCATTTGGTGGACATGTAGGTACTAAAAGGGGTAGGAACTAGGATCTAGAGATGCTATAGGAGACAATGGTGCCTCTGGGGCATATACATGACTTAGTATATTATGTTGTATATAATTTTGATTTTGGCTTGTGAGTTGATGCAGGGAGATGTACATTTTGAGAAGTAGAGACATGCATATTTATTTGTATACATTATGATGTTATTTGACTCATGAGTTATAATTATGATCTTTTGTTCATATCTTATGCTCATGGTCTATGATTTTCCTTGATTTTCATACTTATGATGTGATGTTTATATTATTTATGGATTATGCTTATGTTATGGCTGCAAGACATTGATGTAGACTTAGCTTACTAGGTATGATATGGTTTTTATTTGTGGTTATGCTTATGATATGATGAATTTTAATGAGTATATGTTTCACTATTTATATTTAGACATATGGTGTAAAATGGTTGTTTTTTTTTTCTACGCATGGATGTTATGGTTTTATTATGCTTATTATGGTTATGAGTATGGTTATGTTGTTGCTTATGACGTATGCACATATATTTTGTTGTTAATTTATTCTAGGATAAAACATAGGGTAATTTAATTCACAACACTACATGGGAAAATAAAGAATGTAATCAAGAGATAAATGCCATACTGAAAATATCAACTAGTCACAATAAGATAAGAAGAGGGCATGATACTTCTTATTTGACAAGAAATAGAACAAGACTAAAGTTGGATTGACTTAATGAACATAAGCCCTTCAAATTCTTTATATTAGCAATTGTTAGTTGGAAAAAAGATGTCTTGACCATATAATGTTAAGTGAGCTCAAAATGCCTTGCTTATAGTGCATAAATGGGATATGGATGAAAATGGAACCTTCTTATGAGACTCACATGCCTATTTTATAGGTGTCCAAAGATTCAATATAAACAAGTCTATATCATATAAAGTGTAGATTGATTGATGAAAAAATTCTACTTGTGGAAACTGATTATGGTTTCCACTTTATTATTCTATGTGAGAGCTGATTGCAACTTTCAAAATTAGTCTACTTTTGTTGTGATTTTGATAATGGGTCTTTTTCTTTGTTGTTGTTTATGGAAATTTAGTTAATTCTGGAAGCTTCTAAGAAATTTCTATACATTTGACAAATGTCATACTCAGCCATCCTTTGAGGGAGTGGTCTTAGTTTATGTGCTTTGTTTAGTGCATTTGATAGTTATCCTTCAAGGGAGTAGTCCATCTTAATTTGAGTAATTTTAAATATGTTTTCAATATTTCTCCTTCAAGGTAACAATTTATGAATGCTAAGAATGACCCATGATGGCCACTAGTTTGGATTTTTTCTTTTTATTGCTTTGTTTGATTTTTTTTAACATAGACTTGCTTAGGTTGGCTTAAGGGTTCACCTTTATGAAGGCAGAACTAAAAGTATAAGAATTTTTATTAGGTGTAAATATGTTTAGGTGACAATGATCAAGAGAATCCATCCTAGGAGAGGGGTAGAAAGTACCATGAGAATAATGCCATTGGTAGAGCTAGGTACCCACTATTAAAAATTAGGCTATGACTATGATGGATAATGACATGATCTAGTTTAAATTAGTTTCCCAAAAAATAAGGAGGAGGATGTGGTTAAAAGCAAGGGATGAGCTTAGTTTAAAATAAAATGTGAACTTGATCCTTCTTAAAAAAAGAATAGATGCATTTGTGAGGCATTGAGGGGCTCAAGTTCTAGGTGGATTTCAAGAGAAGATAATTAGTAAGCTCTTAATCCATACTTTTGGGTTATGATATAGGGTCCCATATAATTGAAATAAAACTTACCCTAATTTCTTTTCTCTATATTGGTGACATGCCAATTTTCCTTCAAGATGAGGTACCCATTATTGAAATATTTCACTCTAAGGTGTTTGCTATAGGCACGCTTGACATGCTCTTGATATACATGGATATGGATAAGGGATGATAAGTGACACTCATCAAGTAGTTAAAGATAAGCTAAATGGTTATGATGATAATCATCTTAAAACATGAGATCTTGCAAAGATATGAGAAGAGAAGTTATTTAGACTTAGAGAGGTAGGATAGCCTTTGATCCAAACACAAGAGAGAAAGGGGTAGCACCTATAGGAGTTTTAATTCCATTGAAATATACACATAAGGTGAATGGGATGCACAAATACCAATCTGAAATAGATGCATTGACCATTTTAGTTAGCATTTTGTTAAGAGTTTTGTCAGAGGCATCTACCTATCCATTCACTTGAGGGTGATAGGGTTAAGATAATCTCAACTTAATGTTTAAATCATCACATAGACTCTGGACTTGCTTTTTATTAAGGATTTACCATTATTGGTGAAAATATTATGAGGAACATTAAAGTGGTAAATGGTGTGATGGTTAATAAATTTGATAGTCTTCTCTACTTTGGTCAAGACTAGGGGAGTAACTTCTACCCATTTGGTAAATATTCAATCATAATGGTGATATAATGGTGTCACTATGAATAATGAGGCTTAATTTCACCAATAATATCTAGATCCCATTATGAGAAGGGATAAAAATTACTGGAAACATGAAGACTATGACTAGGTGTGTGATGTAAATTGGTCTATTATTAACACTTAACACACTTTTTCACATAATCATAGAAGTCTTGGTTAAGGGTAGGCTAGTAATAACAAATGTGAAGGATGTGTTTAGCTATAATGAGGCCACTAAATTGTCCCCCACATATACCATCATGTGTTTCATTAATAGCATGAGAGGATTCATGACTATGTAGGAAATTAAAGAAAAGGCCATCAGAGCCACGTTTGTAAATAATTCCTCCCATAATGGTGTATCATGAGGTACTATAGATAAATTCTCTTTGAGAATTCCTTGAAAGGCTAAAAGGAATGATGGCAAAGTTGATGTAGTTGAATGTCTATCGATACCAAAGGGTGGGTTGGGTCTCCTTCACATTAAAAATGGTGGGAAAATATAGTTTGACATAAGAAGGCTAGGTAAGTCTATGGATAATGATAGATAGGTTAAAGTTAGAAGGTGCAAATGGGATCTAAGAGATGATGGAAACCATAGTATCAATAAAATTATTGGTAGATCATGCGGTTGATTGGATATGATAATATTTAAATGATTCTAATATTTCATCAACTAGTTGTTTGTACTATTATAAAACATCATTCTTTCACTAATAAGAGATATTGATTTGATTGAACAAAAGTTTGGAGTCATCAAATATGTTGATTGTTTTAACTCCTACGGGTAATGTGGTTTGAAGGCCTATGATTAGGGCTTCATACTCAGTCATATTGTTGGTAAATTCAAAATCAAAATTAAAGGACAAAAAAAGAGTTTCATCATCAAAGGGAATAAGGATGATACTAGGTCCCTCACCATGTTGACATTTGATCCATCAAAGAACATGGTGAGTTGATAGGTAAAGTCTACCTGAGAGAGGGTCATGATAAACTCATCAGGGAACTCAAGAGAAGGGGGTTAGTTGACTACTAATGTGCTTTGTCCAATTGGTCTATAATAAAATGCCCCTTAATTTAATTTTACTAAAAGAACATAAGGTCAAACTCTACTAAGAGCATGAGCCACTTGGCCATATACTAGTTTTGGTATGGATTTGAGTGCATGTACTTGAGTGGATCAATATTGGATATGACATAGGTTCTATGGTTAAGATGGTAGTGATGAAGCTTGGTGGCAATGAAGACTAAAGCTAAGAAAAGCTTCTCAGTATGGGTATACAAAGTCTCATACTCTACAAGCATATGGATAATGTAGTTGATATCTTTCTCTCTATGTTATTCATCCCAATGAAAAATCATTTCCCCTAGAGAGTGGTCAGTGGTAGATATATAAAGTTAGAAAGGTTGGTAATCCATGGGAGGGGTGAGGACAGGTGGAGACAAAAGGTACTTCTTAAGTGAATCAAAGTCATTTTGTCAATCATTATTCCACTTGAAAGATACATCCTTCTTCAAAAGTTGGTGGAAGGGTTGGCATTGGTCCAAATGTTGGGAGATAAAGTGGTGAATGGATTGAAGTTTCCCCTATAAACTATGTATTTTCTTGAGTTTTATGGGAGGAATCATGTCAAGAATAGATTTCAACTTGGCAAGATCAACTTCAATTACATGAAGGGAAATAATAAAACCAAGAAGTTTTCCTAACAAGACCCCAAAAATACACTTCTTGGGGTTTAGGAAGACATGGTAATGAATAAGCTACTTAAAGATGATCTTGAGAATGACTAAATGATCCTTCTAAAGTTTTTATTTTTTAAGAAGGTCTTACACATAGTCCCCTACAATATTGTGGACAAGATCATGGAATATATAAGTCATGGTATGTTGGTAGGTTACACCAACATTTTTCAATCCAAAATGCATGAATTGATAGCGAAAGGTTCCCCATAGGGTGGTATAGGTGATATTATGCTAATATTTTGGGGCAATCAAGATCTAATTGTAACCTGAGAATCCATCCATGAGAGATAATATCTCATGGTTGGCTATAAGATCAACTAGTTGATCAATGCTTGGTATAGAAAAGTTGTATTTGGGGAAAGTGAGGTTGAGGTCATGAAATTCCACATAAATGCATAGTCCCCTTGTGTATTTAGTGATAGGCATGCCATTTAAGACCAATTAGGGATAGTTAATGCGTTAAATGAAATTGATAGATAGAAGATGTTGAAACTCTTCTTTGATGAGAAGGGCTATGTGAGTGTGCATGCATTGAAGCTTCTACTTGATGGGATTGGAGTCACGATTGGTGACTATGTTATGGGTATCAATGGTAGGTTAATTTTAGGCATGTCACTATAAGACCAAGTAAATACTATATTGTGGTCTTGGAGGAAAGAGGTGAAATCTCAAAGTTCCTTAGCATTATAAGATTGGCCAATTTTGACAATGTGAAGGTTTTATAGAGTACCCAAGTTGATATCCATGGTGTATTCATTGAAAATGTAAAAGTGTCAAGAGGAAAGGATTTTTAGATGGAAGAATCTAGGGTATAGAGGTAGGTGAGAATAAAATCATCATCCTAACACTTAGAAATGTTAATGGTATGGGAGTCATCTATTATCATCTCAAGATGGGTCAAAGAGATGGTTACATTTTCCCCTTCATTTTGATAAGTCAAGGGTCAAGGGATGACCATGTTGATGAAAATAAAAAGTTAGGTAGAATGATGTCATCATCCTCACATGCAAGCAGAGGAGAGGTTAGTGAGGAAGGGGTGTCTTCCTCAATAATGGTGGTGGTAGGTGGTTTGGATTTATTCTTTTTGGGTAGGATAAAAATAAGTCCATGTTTCTCATGAGGCTTTCTAGTTTCAATGGAAACCAACTCATGTGGGCCATGCTCATATTACCCAAGACCAAATCATTTCCAAGCACACCTATTGAGGTATGTTTTGGAAAAACATAGTTTATCTCAGTAGGAGAAGCCAGAGGTGAATGGTTGAGGTAAATAAGAGGTGGTGAAATCACCAGGGGGAAGTCCCCCATATATGAAATGGGTTAGAGAATACAACAGTCTAAAGGGAACAATGGCTATGACATTAGGGTCATACTTGGGTTGGTGGTCAATTTTCCCATACTCTTAGGGAGTAGGGAAAGAATCAAGGACAAGGAGGTGATATTCCCCCAGTGAAAGATGTTAGAATGTGGTTTATAAGTGTTCTAATGTAGGGATCTAGTATGAAGGGATGGATGAACTAGTAGATGCCTCACTGGTGGATGAGGATACGATGTCTACTTTCATGTTTGAAGGTTGGTCTTTGGTTATTGAGGGTGTGTTAGATGGAGGTAAGAGGGAATAAATAGGTTGATACATCATGTTACATGTCAAGAAGAGACTAGAGTAAACTTGGATAGTGGTGACCTAGCCTTCATGCTTAAACATAATGCAATGATGAAGAGTAGAGGGGATGCAACCCATGGAGTAGATCTAAGGTCATCCTAGAAAGACAATATATTGAAATTTTGATTTCACTACATAAAAGAGTTTGAAGAGCATGTGAGGCTATATATAGATATGAAGTAAAACCATTCCTAGGGTAGTGGTTATGGTTTCATTAAAGGATCAGAGGATGATCAAGGTTTTGGATATGACATTATCTGAAAGGTTCATATGGTTATAGGCATAAGAGATGATATTAATACTAGCTCCCCCATTAATCATGACCCATTTGATGTGGATTTCATTGATGTAAGAAATAATTTAGAGAGGGGGATCTGAGTCATTAGGATGGATAAAATGTATTTTTTAATCTTTAAAGGTGATAAGTTTGAAAATTTGGAGAGCACCCATGAAGGCTGCCAGAGGTTGAGGGTCTTTAGGTTAGACCTCTACTAATTAAAATACCTCTTTCATTTCTTGGTGATGATTAAGTTAAGTAAAATTAAACTCATATAATCTCATCTTCATTAGGGTCTAGTGGAGTCTCTTGAGTACCACTCTCCTAATTGATTTAGAGGGGTTAGATTGGGAGGTACCCAAGATAGATATCTTAGTTTTGGTTGAAGGTGAAGGAGTTTGATATTGGTTTGGTTGGGAAGTGGAAGATGGGTATGTCCATGGACTAGACACTTTTTACTTCCCCTTATCCTTCTACCGAGCATGTGATCATGTGACCACATGGATAGTATGGATAGAGGGAAGATTTGGGGTACAAGATTGGTCTGATTCTTTGTCACTCTGAGGAAAGAGTGAAAGATTAGATAGGTGTTAGGTAGGAGGTATGGTTAGTTGGATTGGTATAGGGATTATGGGAGGTTCATCTATTAATAGATCATCCTCATCATAGATATGGTGTATAATGGTTTATAGATCTTTGTAATTCTTCGTGTCATGCCCCAGTGTCTTATGATAGGAGCACACATGGTGGTCATTATACTAAGTAGGTTTTGAATTAAGAGGTTCAAATGGTCTTATAAGAGGTAAGGTTAAGAAATAATCATGAAAAAACCTTTGGAGAATGTCAGAGTAGGAATCATCTAAAGGTGGAGAACATTTAGGGATTTTGGTCTTTATTGGTAAGGTGGAAATCCTTTTGGGAGTGGGTTTTGAGACTAAAGGTTTGGGTAAGGTAGTGAATTTGGCTAGTGGTTTTGATTTTGGTAAGGTGGTGGTTGAGAAAATGGAGGTAGGGGGTTTTATGATAGGTAGCTTGGTTATTGATGGTTTGTAAAAAATAGTCATTTCTAAAAGTAAGTGTGTTGGTGTAACCAACAATGGTAGTTGAGTCTTGGTTGGGACAATTAAATTTATAATTAGATTGGAGGTATGAGGCCCCAAGATAGAGGGAAAGGTGGATGGAGGTAATAGTTTGAATCTCTAGCCATTTGGTATTTCTACTCCTTTGGTTGATTTGGGTTGGTGCTTGTTTTTAAGGTGTGTTAGGGTTATCTAACACAAGCTCCCCCTTGTCAATGAAATATCAGATAATGTTCTTGAAGGTGTTACAACTACTAGTGTCATGCCCTAATACTTGGTGGAAGGCACATAGATCATTCCCACTATACCAAATAGGTGTGAAATGAGAATAATTAAATTATTGAGGTGGTCTAATAGGAGGAAGCTAAATTATGTTGGCCTTTGATATCCTCTCTGAGATCGAAGCATAAGGTTCCTCAAGTGGAATAAATTCCTTTTGGGTGTTTTGATTTTGGTTTCTCATTGTTTGCTTTGAGGAACTAGAGGAATTTGGTTAGCTGATGGATGATGAATAAGTAGCTTTAAGGAAAAACACTTTCATATTTACTTTGATTTTGGTCCTGGTGTTGGTTTGGTTGCTCAATTTAGAGGAGGAAGCCTCATTAGTTTTGTAGATAGAGTTCTTGTTTTTAAGTTTTAGCTTTCCTTCCTCAATGGCTCTATTCTCTAGTTTACTTGCCATCATAAAAGCCTCATCAAAGGTTTAGAATATCTAAACATATAATGTGGAGGAGATGTGCTTGGCACATGCCTAAGCAAAAACTTTAATTAATTCAGGTTGGGGTAAGGAAAATGAGAGTTTATTGATTAGGCTCTTCTAATGAGGTATAAAATTGGCAATAGATTCATCATCAAATTGTCAGATGGAGTAGAGGTCATTGATGAAAACCTTTTTGAATATATTTATCAAAAATTGATCCAATAAATTTTGAGCCAATTAGGTGAAGGAAAAGAGGGAATTCTTAGTTTAGGCACTGTACCAGTCAAATACCAGCCCTAACAAAGACATAGGGAAAGTACAAATAAAGAGGTCATCATCATAGGAAATCAATTAAGATGAGTTCCTAAATTCCCTAAGATCCTATTTGGGATCATCCTTACTCTAAAACTTGGATAACATGGGAAGTTCCCACTAGGGAGGATACAATCGAATATGGATAAACGGGTGAATGGATTTATTATAGATTTGATCATATGATAGGATGTTATGAGCTCTAAAAATGGATGACTCTAAGGTAGTCATCTTATTCATGAGCATATTCATGAGGTCTATTTTGGGTTGTGCACCCATAAAATTTTAAGGTGCATATTATGTTTGAGGTTGAGTGATACATTGATAATTTATCGAAGGTTGAGAAGTTGCCATGTATGGGTAAGTAGTCACAAGTGGCTAGGTTGAAGGTATGTAAGGGTAAGTGGATGCAAGTGTTTGGGTACTAGGTAAATGTATATGCCTTTGTGGGTTAGGGATATAACCTAGGTTTGGTGTAATGTACACCTATTGGGTAGGAGTAGTGGTTAGGTTGGTGACCAAAAGAAGGGTAGTGACCTTTGAGCTAATTGGGGGTAAAGTAGAAGGTATAGGCACCAAAAGACTTTGAAGTGAGGCATTGGTTAGTGTAGACACCAAAATCGTGTCTACTCCCTGGTCGACTCTCCCCCTTGGTCCCCTTCATCCCGTTCCACTTCTAACCATGCCTAACCTATGTCTTATTAATTTAAAATAATCATCTATTTTAAATTAATAATTCTCTCTCTCTCTCATGACACCTCACCCCTCCTAGGATACCTCTCCTTGGATGCCCTCCACTACCCCATGCCAAGTCTTAAATGACTTAAGACCCCATTTCATTCTCCCACTCATCCTCTCGTCTCATTTAACCTGCCTTGGACCATTTTTCCATGATCTACTGACCTCCACAGAAGAAAGAATGGACAAAAGGCTATTTTTAGCCCTTTTTCCTATTCTTTGGCTGCCGACGTCGGTCAGTAGTTGACCGATGTCAGCGGTATTATCAGCGTCAGTTTCCTTTAAAACTGCATTCAACACCCCAAATGTAAGATCCAACCTTTCAATCTTCAACAATCTGCCAATATTTCCAATCCTCCAATCTTCTGATTTGCTTGACTCAGAATCAGAGCTCTCTCTCTCTCTCAGACACACATCAAGCATCATAGGGACTCTGCATCAGCCACTCTACCTATTTACAAGGAGCCTTCTACATAAACAACAAGATTTCAAACACCTCCAGGGTTCTTCAGCAGGCAAAAGGTAAGTATCCTTCTTTTATGTCATTTCAATAGCTTAGAATGTCTCTGTAATCAATTTTTTTGTTTATTGCTTCTAAGCCACATTACCAACCAGACCCGACTATCAACCAGACCAGACCTGACTCTCTCCCTGATAACATTGAGAAGTCTTCTTCACATTCTTACTCTTTTTGGCACCCTGTCCCTTATCTGACTCTTTCCTCAGACCTTACTCTCAACCCTGCATAGACTCTCATACTACCATAGACCATTCTATCGACCATAAACTCATCCAGAACTTGTCCAAGACCATTGCCATGATTGATGCCGGCCATCAGGCCCATTGCCCTACCGATGTCAGCAGACTAATCAACGTCGGTGACCTTTGACAAAATGACACTGGTAGACTAACCAACGTCAGTGATTATGGTAGACCGATAGCAGACAGTAGGTATGCATTGTTTCTATTTCCTTTGCTTAGTCTTTCACTTTTTATCTTTATCAGACATTATTTTATCAAAAGTGAACTGTCATCCCACTAGGAAGCCTTTACACTTTTGGGACCAAGCATATCACTTGGCAGTCCACCTTACATCCATCTAATAATTTTCCTATTCAAGTCTCTTTCTTCTGCAGGTGTCATCCTCCACAACCAAAGAAGAGTTCACACAACATCTGGATAACGATGTGCAGACCTCATCTGGGTAACATCTAACCCTAGACCATTTCCTTTAGTTTCTTATTCCTTTTGAATGTGAAAGTAAAAACTTGATAGAAACATTCTGGCACGCCCAGTGGGACCCTAGGGTCTTCCTTGGGTTCATTTTCTTACTTTTCATATATGTGCATTAGGTTTCTTTTTACATCTCTTTCTTCCATCTCTTCCAAAAGACACTATCAGCAAAGTTAAAAAGAACTCTTCTTTCTTTCTTGCATCTTAGACTAGTCATATTCATACTCTTCAACCTCTTCTCACTTGTCTGCATATGAACACACATTTCAATTTGGGCTTAAAATCTACTGCATCTCATTTTTGATTGACTGCATATTTAGTCCACACATCTAGTAATTAAAACTGCATCATGAATAAAGCGTAGGCCACTTATGTTACACATCCAAACCACTTGCACAAAATCAAACATCTAAACTCACCTGAGACAAGGTCTGACTAGAATTTCATCACCTAGCAGATACCTTACCCGTCCCGACAATCCCACTTGGATTTCACTACCAAGGGGAAAGCCCACTCTATTCTCTAGTAGAGGATAATCTCTAGGGGAAGTATATATTAGCTAAGCAAGAATAGCTTATCACTGGGCTCGTGAAGTGAGGGGAACTTTCTCCTTAGCACCAGGCCATGTACAAAACCTAATACAGACTCTTGAACACCGAAACTAACCTGAAACCAACTTTAGACTACCTCTTCCAGGACCCGTTCTACAAGCCAACCTCCCAAACACATTCTAAGGCATAAGCCAACATGATTTTAAAAGTTGATTCTTAGGTTTTAACGCATAGGGTCTACCTGTCTCCATCTATTTTTCTGTTCCTATCTGGTTTTTTGAGCTAGTGAGGATGTTTTCTTCTTTTTTTCCAAAAACTTTCAAATTTTCTATGTTTCTGGAAGACACAGTAACCGACATCAATTTTCCCACTAACATCGACCACCTTTCTTTACCAGCATCGCTTATCTGACTGACATTGGCAATATATTTCACCGACATCATTTTTTCAACCGATGTCAGTCACTTTCCAAAACTTTCTTCCCAAAATAGCAAGCTTAAAACTCAACTTTCTTGCTATTAGACACCCATTCTAGTTTTTTGAGATTGAAAAAACATAGTTTCTGGACCCTGACCCTTTTACCTTGAATGGTTTTGACACACAGTCAAACCACGACTCTTGTCAACCATGCAAGGCAACTACCGCTTCCACCTTTGCCTTCCATAACAAGTCTCTTAATGGAGTATCATTTAGACAATGAACATATTCCTGTCCAGCTGACCTTGACTCGACCATCTATTGTTCCTAAAGGGGATCAAGACTTTGAAAGGTTCCTTGACCTTAATGTCAAATCCCTTCAACATTATCTTGCACAATGCCAAACACGAGACTCCTTAGGCAACCCAATTTATGGGATGCCAACCTCCTTAGTCGAGACAACAACCATATCAATAGTGTTTTTGGTTCAACCCATAGACACCCAGGCCATCACCTTGACTAATAACCAGCCCATGACTAATCTTCTAAGTGTGGGTTCTCCTTCCATCTCTGGGCCCACTTCCACTAGGGTTTCGGCCCCCCATCAACTGTAAACTATTCAACCAACCTCTACCCCTTTCCAAAATCTAGTTGTCTCCATCCTGCCTACTCTCGCCCCCATCAACACCAGGGTGGCTACTCATCCATTAGCTAGTGTTGCCACTATCCAACCACATATGGAAACATTAAGCCTAGTCATGCCTTCTACCTTCATGACACAACCACCCCTGGCTTCCACATCTATCCCAATGACTAGTTATCAATATGTTGTGCCTATACAAGCACAACCGACTACATCATATGCCTTTTCTAACACCTTTCAAGCACCTTACAACCTAGGGGGCACCCCATCTGCCAATCCATCAGTTGATCTCATCAAGATGCTGATGGACAAAATGTCTAATCTTGAGGCTTCCATCTTTGGTTCAAGTAATGCCCTTTCATATGACCAAATTTGCAATGAACCCATCCATCCCTCCGTCCCAATCCAACCGTATCTCAATCAGTGGGAGCTTCCTAAGTTTACTCACTTCTAGAGTAAGGAAGATCCACAACAACATCTACGAGCATTTAGACATGCTTGTTATCTTATAGCACATGATGATGCATTACTATTATGCACATTCCCCATGTCGCTTTTTGGTGTTGCCCTCGATTGGTACAGCTCTCTCACCAGACACTCTCTTTTCATATTCACCTAGATAGCCCAACTTTTCCTTAACCATTTTTCTAACAATATCACAAAAAAGTCTCAATCACAGACCTCTACTCTATCAGGCAGTTTGACGATGAATCGATCACCGATTTTGTTGCTTTTTAGAGAGGCTTGATCAACCAGCTCTCCTTCTCATTACCTCAACCTAAGCTCATTGAGCTCTTCTCTTGAGCATGTGCCACACACATCTCATCCACCTTATGGGTTCAAACATTCTGCACTTTTGATGAAGCTTTCACCATGGCCTAAAAGCTTGAACTCTGTGCTATTGAAGAAAATAGGGTCAAATTACGTAATACCAATGCAAGAGCTGATGACCCTTCTTCTTCTAGACCTTCTTCTTCTTCCCACTCCAAGTCTAAATGAGTGGCAAACACTATGGTCATTAGATCACCATCTTCAACAACAACTGACCAATCTCAACCTTCAACATCTCAAAGCATCACAAAACAATTCCAACAATGCTACATACAATGTCAATACACTCCAATTGGAGAGTCATACGCTTCTGTGTTGGAAAAACTTGTCAAGCAGGGGGTCCTCAATCTCCCTCCAATCTGACCACCTCAATTCAAATCCTCAAAAGCCATCCCTACATGGTATAGGTAAAATGACTTCTATCACTATCACTGTATCTAAGGCCACGACATGAACAACTGCCAAACCTTCAAGAACATTGTCAAAGACATGATAGATAAGGGAGATCTTGTTTTGGATAACCCAAACACCCCACCCAACCAAAACATTGATATCTTTAGACAACCCTTTCCTAACCATCATCCTAATCAAAACAATGTCCAAACCATGGCCAATAGCTCCCATGAGCATGATATATGCACAGTCAACAAGGTCTCGCCTCTTGTCCCTGACCAACCTCCTCCACAGGTAGAAGAGCTTTCTTCTCCTATTCATCCATCACAGGTAGAAGAATCTTCTTCTCCTATTATTTCTCCAATGACCTCTCTTATATTGGAGGATGCTTCGACCACACTGATGCCATTAGCCCCACCTCCATCTTCCCTAATACCAATGGAGGACCCTACCTTGCCTACTCCTCAACCACAAGTAGAAGGCACAATCATCCTTACTCTCTACCCTCTTGAGGAGCCACATTCTCCTATTCCTTCTCTACCAAGAGAAGACCCTGTCTCTTCACCCACTCTGACTGAGGAAAACCCAGTGATGGTATTCTCTTGCCTTTTGCCTGAGATCGCTACATCTCACTCACCTCTGTCCACATCTAAACCTAAACCCACACAGGCATTCACCATGCCAAAAGAGATTAAATCTCTTGGTGTTCACCCTATATCTAATCTTGCCTCGCACAATAGTGGCCCTCAAACCAAACCAAAGAAGGCCACTAAATGACACTAGAGAATTCCTCCCCCACCTTCATCATTGCCCTCTATTTTGGGCCCACATCCATCCACCTTAATAGGAGTGTTTCCTACTCCAAAAACTCATAGAGGCAAATTGCCTCCATTATCCCCTTTACCCATTAAACACATATTTCCTCCAAAATGACCAATGCCTCCTATGCCTCCAAAATAAAAGTCATCAATCCCTACTACAACAAAACATGCAGGCCCATTGGCAGGTTCTTATGCCTTGCTATTATGATAATTATTGTAGTCTTCTCGCATCAGTCTTCCATGTCTTAAACCATACCAATCTCTCAGACCAAAACTACCCTGGTTTGATGACACTAAAGTTTTGTGTGTATCATCGCACACTGGGACATGACACTGAGCATTATTGTGCCCTCAAGGTTGTCATTCACTAATGCTTGGAGAAAGACACCCTTCTTCTTGACCATATTATCAACAAACCTTCAACATCATCCCATGCTTCCCATACCTCCTCACCTTCACACTCATCAACTCTCAGATCAAGACCATCTTGGTTTGACAACACTAAATTTTGTCACTATCATCGCACACCGAGACATGACACTGAGCATTGTTGCGCTCTTAAAGCTGTCATTCATCAACACCAAAAAAAGGACATCCTTCTCATCAAGGATCCTCTTGACTACCCCTTTGCCAAATCTTTGACACCATCACATACCTCAGAAACATCATCACCTAAATCAAGATCTCCACACAAGACTATGGTCCCTCCACCACCTTTAACCCCATTAGTCAAAATCAACATAGTCAACTTGACCACCAGCCCACCAACCCAAAATGATAAAGGGAAAAGACATGTTTCTATCCCTTGGACATCCCCATCTACCAAGCCTTGACCAAGCCTCGACCAATCATCGACCAAATAATTGACCAAACATCGACCAGACATCAACCAAGCCGTAACCAAACGATGACTGAACCTTGACCAATCATCAACCAACTTTTTTATCATGACTTTGATCAACTTCAACCAAACCTCGACCAAACATTCAACCGACCTCGACCAAACATCAACCAAACCTTGACCAAACAATCAACCGACCAAGCCTTGACCCATGCCAACAACACATCAACCAGCCAAACATATTGACCAAACATCAACCAACTTCATGTCCAATCATTAGCCAGCATGTGACCAATTTGGAAAGAAGTAAATGAGAAAAGTTTTCTCCTAATTGCCTCAGACCTTACATCATCACACACAAGCATGGCCTAGGGACTTATCAGAACTTGATCCCCTTTATGCCTTGCATCTATGACCATTCTATTATTAGTCGAGCACTCGTTCACTTGACATTTAAGTTGAGCTCATCCCTTAAGCATCCCCATCCTCTTAATCCTCATTCCTTTCAACCCTATTCCCCTAAACAAATCCTATATACCCCTTCTATAAAGTAGGCATGCTTTATCCTAATAAAAGGGAGCCCTTGAACTTTTATAGTCTTGTCCATGACTCAAAATTCTGTCAAAAATAAATTGATGTCAAAATATCTAAGGTCACAAACTATAAAGGTAGACTGCTCCCTCGAAGGACAACTATACTATCATTGTTATAGCTAATAGACTGCTCCCTCGAAGGACAGCTATTCAAAGCCCTCAAATATATATAAAGGAAAAATATAGACCACTCCCTCGAAGGAGGGCTATGCTTAAAATCTCGCTACAAACAAGCACTCTCTTAGAAGCTTCCCGCATTGATCAGCTTCATAAATGACCACCAAAATAAATGACATCTCTATGTTGACTTCTTGCATTGATTAGTCTACTCAGAAAAAAGAAAAAAGGGTCATGGACTTGGCTTGTAGTCATCTCAGGGTCTCTTATAAAAACGGGCAAAGTTATCCCTACTAAAAAGGGTTATCCTATTCGACCATATCATATCACCCGCTCAAGGTATTTTGAGCTCATTTTAATGTCAAAGTGATTCAATTACTTCCTAACACAACCAATGGTCAATGACATAATGCATGAACGGGGCTTTTGTTTCTAAAAACCCCCTATCTATGCTATCATCAAGCCCTTGTCAATGAAAGAGAAATTTGCCTCTCACTTTTTTTTCACACTTTGCTCACATTCAACTAAATCATTTGCCAACCAAACCAAATCAAACCAAACATTTTTAGACCAACAACATGACATCATGACATCATACATCATCATAGTCCATTTCACATAATTTCTATGGAAACTATTGACCACACAATTTATGTTAAGCATAAACCATTACTTGCTGAAGCATAAATAACCTCAATTCATTTTTAGCATACACCATTACCAATATGGAAAATTGCTAGGGATGAAAGACCCCTCAACCAATGTTACAGAATACACCATCACACAATATGGAAAAGGCTGTAACATCATCTTATCCTCATCATTTCAACACATGACCAAATCAACCTATCAACCACTTTGACCTAGTTCAAACTACATTGGTCTAAGGCCCTTCTAATAAGGGCTATGTAGGTAGCACTCAGATGACATGATGTCTTCTGGGGTTAGCTCGACCACCCTCTTTTGTTTATCTACCTGATGGACAAACCATATCCTCCTTTGACCATGACTTGACCTCGACCATAACAATCCATAACTTTGACCCTTCCTCCCTTTTGGGAGAACTACATCAGCCTGAGGCCCTAACAATAGGGGCTATGTAGGTAGCACTCAGTTGACATGAGGTCTCCTAAGGTTAGCTCAGCCATTCCTTCATCCATTCATCTAATGGACCAACTATCTCTCTCAACTCACCTCGACCAACGACCTTAGAGATCCCAACTATCTCCTCCGACTATGACCACTTCCAAGACAACATTGCCTTGGTTGTTTTTGCATGTATGCTACCTCACGAATGGTTAGAAAAATTGTCTACAACCTGTATTTTGACCCTCACAAGTATAGGATCGTGAGCAAGTTGATCCACACTACTTGTGACATTTTCATGTTTCTAGGAGCACTTCCTGAGCCCAGGATACCTGGAACACGATGACCATTGGAGCTACAGGTTGGATCAAATAACCCAAATATCTACGACTAAATGCTGGGGCCTAGTTATTTTAATTTTGGCACTCCTCGACCTTTGACCTATGACAATTTGACCTAACCATCTCATGAAGTGGTATGCATGCAATCCCAACTTTAGCAGCGTTCACACTCACAACTCCCATATCCATCCACTATCTATCAAATCAGCACCTGATTCTAGGTTCCCTTTCCTTGACTCTAGCTTTGAGGGGGAATACCTCATCCCATAATTGGCGCAACCAACTCTTATTTTTTTCTTTCAATTTGTTAGAACAACTAATAGGATGAAAAGACCTCATCCCACACTAGGGGCAACCAACTCTTATTTTTGTCTTGCAATTCATCCAGAACAACCAACAAGACAAAAAGGGGCAAATATAGACACTGAAATCATGTCTACTCCCTGGTCGACTCTCCCCCTTGGTCCCTTTCATCCCGTTCCACTTCTAACCGTGCATAACCTATGTCTTATTAATTTAAAATAATAATCTATTTTAAATTAATAATTCTCTCTCTCTCACATGACACCTCACCCCTCCTAGGATACCTCTCCTTAGATGCCCTCCACTACCCCATGCCAAGTCTTAAATGACTTAAGACCCCATTTCATTCTCCCACTCATCCTCTCCTCTCATTTAACCTACCTTCGACCATTTTTCCATGACCTACTGACCTCCACAAAAGAAAGAACAGACAAAAGGCTATTTTTAACCCTTTTTCCTATTCTTTGGTTGTCGACATCATTCAGTAGTTAGCCGACATTAGTGGTATTACTGGCATCAGTTTCCTTCAAAACTATGTTTAACACCCCGAATGCAGGATCTGACCTTTCAATCTTCAACAATCCACCAATCTTTCCAATCCTTTAATCTTTTGATCTGCTTGACCCAAAATTAGATCTCTCTCTCTCTCTCTCTCTCTCTCTCTCTCTCTCTCTCTCAGACACACATCAAGCATCACAAGGACTCTGCATTAGCCACTCTACCTCTTTGTAGGGAGCCTTCTACATCATTAATAGGATTTCAAACACCTCCAGGGTTCTTCAGCAGGCAAGAGGTAAGTATCCTTCTTTTATGTCATTTCAGTAGCTTAGAATGTCTCTATAATCAATTTTCTATTTATTGCTTCTAAGCCACATTACCAACCAAAACCAGCTATCAACTAGACCAGACCTAACTCTCTCCCTGAGAACGCTAAGAAGTCTTCTTCACATTCTTACTCTTTTTGGCACCCTATCCCTTATTTGACTCTTTCCTCAAACCTTACTCTCAACCCTACACAAACTCTCATACTACCACAGACCATTCTATAGACCATTTTATCAACCATAAACTCATCTAGACCCTATCCAAGACCATTGCCCTGACTGACGTCAGCCATCTGGCCCATTGCCCCTACCGACATCGACAGACTAACCGGCGTCGGTGACCTTTGACAAACTGATGCCGACAGACTAATCAACGTCGGTGACTATGGCAGACTGATAGCAGATAGTAGGTACGCATTGTTTCTATTTCTTTTGCTTAGTCTTTCACTTTTTATCTTTATCAGAAATTATTTTATCAACAGTGGATTGTCATCTCACTAGGAAGCCTTTGCACTTCTGGGACCAAGCATATTGCTTGGCAGTCCACTTTACATCCATCTAACAATTTTTTTGTTCAAGTTTCTTTCTTCTATAGGTGTCATCCTCCATAACCAAAGATGAGTTCTCACAACATCTGGATAATGGTGCACATACCTCATCCAGGTAACATCTAATCCTAGACCATTTCCTTTAGTTTCTTATTCCTTTTAAATGTGAAAGTGAAAACTCGATAGAAACAGTTATAGTAAGGTTATAAATGCTAGTGGTAGGTACTCCCACAATGAGGGGAGTATAAGTGGCTAATGGGTTGGTTGCTCCTAAGGTGGAGTTATGGGTAGGGGTTGAAGGTATAAGGGTATTTATAGGTTAGGTAGATTGGTTTTCCATAGTATTATCAAAGAGATTGTTGATGGATGATAAAGCTTCGGTATCTAATGATTGGGTGGTGACTATGTCAATATAGGTGTTTCTCATGAGGTGGGAAGGCATTCCATAAGGTGGGTCCATAAGTGGAATATAAGTAGGGGTATGATGAGGCATAGTGTTAAGTTAATGCTGAAGGGCCACAAGATTGTATCTAAGAAGGTGGTAAATTTTGTATCTCCTTGGGGAACTTGAGGGAAGGGAGTACTTCCATAAGGGTAAGGAGATATTTTTATAGTTAATATATGTAGTCCATATGTGAGGAGGTAAAAGAGGTTGATTAGTTTGGTGATGGGTTTTGTCCTACTAGATTCCTTCACTACTAGCAAGTTAGAACCATCCAAGGTAAGGGGAGAGAATGCATAAACAATCTCACTACTCAAACATATAAAAGATAAGAAATGATCAAGAAAATCAATCATACTCTAAAAATCACATTAAGTCCTAAAGTTCCTTTTAGTCTCTCTTTTGGCTTATCTCATAAGATTTTAAGAAATTGTGTGACTAAAATCTGGCTTGTAGAACAGATACTAGAAAGGAAGTCTATGTTTGGTTTTAGGTAGTTTAGATCCTCTAAAGAAATCTATATTAGAAATCAATACATTGCTTGGTATTGAGGCCTACCACCTCAATTCACATACCATATCTATAAGGGTATTGGTGATTAGCTAATATATACCAATTTTTAGAGTTTATACTTAACTAGAGAGCTGATTTAGTTCCCCCCTTGGCAATGACCTCTAATTAGGATTGTTGAGAAAGGGTAAGGTGACTGCTAGGTGACGAAATCCTAGTTGGGACTTGTCTCAAATTTTTTTGATGTTTAATTGATGAAAGTGGTTTGGTTTAGTGTGTGTAATGAAATTGATGGTATGATAGGATTACTTTGATTTAAGTTAAACTATGTGAGCTAAAATTGCAAGTGATCAATGTATGCACTTGATTTTAGACCCAAAAGAAATTTTAGTTTCATTAATGAGCACAAATAGAGAGAAGATAATATAAGAGCAAAGAAAATAAACTCAAATTAAGTACTTAATGTCCCACCAGGAATGCTATAATGTTTTAGTGAATTTGAACTTATATTTTGAAAAAGGAAGAAGAAGAAACTAAATATGGGTATGGTTAAAAAACATGTTTGGTTGTGCACATGTTGAATTAGAATATTGTGAAGAGCTCCTATTTGTCTTAGGATAATGACCTATAAATAATATATCACTAAAGTAAATGGTGGGTTAGATAGATATTTGAGTGGATTGCCTAGCGTTAGTTAGATCCCAAAATCAAGAGCTTCCTCAAAGAATGTCAATCCATATGTTTTAAACAATTAAATTTATAAATAGAAAAGAAAGTACTTGTATTAATAATCAAAAGGTATTGAAATTGAATATGAGAAATGCTTGATAAATAAATAGACTAAAAATGATTAATATAGTAATAAAAAAATCAATACTAGTGATAAATGGCTCATGTCTATTTCAAACAATCAAGTAGGGACATAGAGAATCAAATTTGGTTGGGGGCAAAAGGATGAAAATAACTTTTTATTTCCTACCATAGTGACCATTAGTGGTTGATGTCATCGTTGATGGTTAAGGTGACCATTGGTGGTCAAGTTGACCATTGGTAGTTAGACAAACAATTAGGAGTTGAGACAACATTAGTAGTTATTGTGTGCAGGTTTGGGTTGGTAAATAATCAGGTTGATAGGATCAAAAAGTTGGATTCTGAGAGATGGATTGGTACTAGGCTTAGTGCTAAAGGGAAATAAAGTAATTGGATACTATAAAACAAATACTTATCTTGTAGGAGGCTAATCACATGGATTCTTGAGGTTGACTAACTCATTGGTGGAGTCTAATTTTATTTTGATAGAGTAATGGTACTTGACATTTTGGTAGAGTGGTGATGGAAAGTTGGATCTCTAACGTGATGGTTGGATTATTGGATTGCTAATGATGATTGACCTAAAAAACAAAGTAACTCTAGACTAACAATCTCTTGATAAAAATTTTAGATGGATTTCACATCCCTACTCCTCTCTTATTATAATCAAGGCAAGAGAGTTGTAACAAGACATTAATTGGGCCTTCTAATTATAAATTATGCATGAAATGACTCACATGCAAGTTTAGACAAGTTATATTTAGAAAATTAAGGTGGGTAGATACATGTTGGTGGGTAAGGAGGTACAACATGACCATTGATGGTCAAGGTGACCATCATCATCTTGACCATTAGTAGTTGAGGATGAAGGTAAGAAAGTGGGTGAAAGCTAGGTTGAGTCAGTCAATCAAACTGACTATTGGTTAGGCTCAATTAGGGGTCAAAGGGTCAGATTTGTCTTAAGGGGGTCCTAGGGTAGTCTAAGGGAATTTTGTTAGTCAAAATCATGGTGTGCATATTTTTGATGTCTACACCATGATAACAACTCAAACAAGCAAATATGGACAAAATTTGTAGAACTCATTTCTTATATTAATTTTCTCAAAAGTTATAAAATAGTTTTCACTCAAAACCCCCCTTAATTTTACAATTGACAATACCTCTTTATATAGATAATTCATGAGGTACATCGGTTAGTCATGTCAATTGGTAAGGATAGTTGTCCTTTTAATTTACTTCTAATACCTTTTAGACATTCTAAAGTGACTAACCTATAGGCAATGTATTTTACAAGTTTTACATGCCTTTACAAAAAGAATATTTTATTTTCAAAATATACAATGTCTCTATATAATAGAAATCCTGAGTAACTAGTTTGACATTTATAACCTTGTAATACTATAGTCTTTTGCCTTCCTTGTAGGATCTTCATTCTATAATGTTGCTCATTGATAAGCTAGAGGTCAATAATAAGCCTCATGAAGATTTTATTTTATTGGTCCTCTAGTCTCTTGAGATCTTTCTCAACTCTTTCTAATTCTTGTTTGATGATTTTGGAATCTCCTATCTTCTCCTCAGATGAAAAAATTAAGCCCATGATCTTCTTGTTATCAACCCCTATGTTTCCTTGTCTTTGGTTTATTAATTCATGCATGAATTGAGTAGTTCTATGCTTAAACTCCTCATCAATTATTAGACCCAAGGGACTAAGTGTGGTGGGCTCTTTGATCAAGATATCCAATATGTGCAACATTTTATCTTCTATATGTTTGAGGTCCTTAGAAACATCTTCCTTTTGATTGGACCAGCTCTTCAGGGCCTTGATCTTATCTACTAATATAGCCATATCCATATTAAGGTGGGCTAAGCTGACTGTTCTAAATTCAAGAACTTTATTCTTGGTCATGTCTTTCACTTGATAACTTAAATCCTGCTAGTGGCCAACTTGGCCTATAGCCATGGTACTTTTTCTATTCACTACCTCTTGCCTAATCTTGATTGACTTTAAAGAATTAAACAAATCAGCCATGGTGTCTTCAAATTATTGGAACTTGTCCTCGAGGACTAACAAGATAGATTTCCAATTTAAATTATTGTTCTATTTCATGATGCCTTTGATCATTATTTGCAATTTATTTGACTGATATTGACCCATTTCAAGAACATTTTTCTCAAATATTGACTCCTCACTAGGCTTTTGTCCTCTAACTAGAGTCATTCCAAAAAAAGGTTATACCTTTTTGAAATTCAACTCCCCTCCACAAACCATGGCCTTCTTCTCAGTTACCCTCTATAAACTAGTAATTATTGGGTCAATTTTGACACCAACTAAAGATTGTGTCACCTTTGGATTTGGGGTCTCCAAATGCATTCCACTTGACTCTCCTAGAGCATCCATCTATTTATCCTTTTTATTTTACAAGATAACTATCCATGGTTTAACCTCTTCATGAATTGGGATATTGATGGCCCTTATAATGGTCTAAGGATGTTGTGAAGTAGGTAATTTCTTTAATTTACCATATATGAACCATTCTGGAATGATTGGAACATGAATCAAATTCTCTTCACTAAAGAGATTGACCTCACTCAAAGGATGAGTGAAAGTCACCTTAGGCTTCTTAGATTTCACTCAAATAATGGATAATTTAGATTTTATTTTAGGGGTGTCTATAGGAACTAGATATAACACTTCCTTCCCCTTATCTTCCTTTATTTACTCCATTTATTCATCCTTAGACTCATAGGCTAATGATAACATTTTGAGGGTATCTTCAATGGTCTCATTTGAGTCCAATGCTACTATGTGAACCTCCTTAATTGGTGATCTTTGTTCCTCTACTTAGACTAGAGAGGATGTTATTTCACTAGGACTTCTCTCTTTTAGCCTATGTTCAACTTGTGCCTCAAGTATAGACTCTATTTATATCTAGGCTGGTGGAGGTATAAAAGGTGTACCACTCAGCAAATGGTACTACCTTGGCCTAAATTACCAACTGTCATCTCCTCCCTTCTGTTCCCTCTACATCCTAGATTCAGGATTGATGTTGTGCCTTTTCAATCTAATGATGATCTCAAAAAATGGACAGATTTTTGTGAATATGGGTTCAAAAGGACCAAG